>OW026366.1:107557067-107733326 GCA_932273885.2 Leucozona laternaria | reverse complement strand
TTGGAACAATGGATCAAAAAGACTCTGATTTTATATATGGAGCTATATTCGAATTAGAATATAAACAAAAGGAGAGTATCACAATTTTACAAGACCAAACAACTATTTTGAGTAATACAGTTAACAATTTTAATAAAACCATGCAAGAACTAAAAAGAGCCAAAATCGAAATTAACGAAGGTCTAAGTAAAATAAATAATAACTCCATTAACTTAAAACAAAATGTAGAACACACTTTAGAAATGGTTAATTACTTTAGTATGCTAGTTATAGACACAGAAATAGACCTCAACTTATTAGTAAACATAGTTATGTTCACGAAAGTAGGAAAAATACATCCTTCTGTTCCGAAATATTTGTATCCAAATTAAAAGAATCTGAAGTAAATTCACCAATGGGAATGTTTTACCCAGTTCATTTAAAAGAAGGGAATATTAACATTTTCTTAGAAATTTCAAAAATATCCTCGTTTGTACAAAGTACCAATAACTAATCAGGAAGAGTACGAACTATTTAACATGATACCTATTCCACAAACAAAATTATTAACAACCATCATAGTTAACCCAAAGAGAAAATATTTACTAATGTCAAACACAAAATCTAAGGCCGCAATTTTTGACGAAATTGATAATGATTGCATAACGATAGGACCATTTAAACTATGTAAACAAATTACTTTAGTGAATCCGTATATAAATTCAATTTGCGAAACGGACATTTTTCTATTTAATAAAGTCAAGCAATATGAAATGAAAGCAGTTTATCAAGATTTAGAAATTTGGCATAAACTTGAAAAGCACAATATTTAGTTATACGTTCTTACCAAACCAACAATAGTCACTATTACTTGTGGAATATTAGAAGATATCACATTAAGTGGAGTTGGAACACTTACTCTAAAAAATAAAAAATGTAGAGCACATATGCTTAATACCATAACTATACCCGATCTAGAATTAACAGGAGAATATATGATAATAAAATCTTAGGATAAGACCTAAGTCAAGATGATTTTTGTACTGACGACAATTTGAAATATATTTTAGCTTTTAAAGCCATAGACCCCATTAAAATTTCGCATGTTAATTTGAACGAATTATCGAAGACAGCACATCGAAGTAAAGTTATAAAAGGAAAATTAACAGAACTATTTCTACGACCAAATCCAACTTATCATTTTAGTATCCATACTTATTCTGTAGGAACAATTATTATTCTATTTATGATATTTTATTTTTGTAAGTGTTTAAGATATAAAAACTTTTGCCTAAAATTATGTTTTTTAAATTCCTGGTTCAAGGTTGATAAAAAAGAATGTATAAGACCAATAATTATTTATAAAAGTAATAAATCCTCGCCAAAAACTGATAATATATTAGAAGAAGAATATAAACTCGATTTGTAAATACACTTAATTTCATTCCTATTGTAAGTAAATTTCATAATTGTTCTATTTTTCAAAAGTAAAAAGTGTATACCTACCCATATAAATATATTTAAAAAAAAAACAAAAATATTATTGTAACTTTTACAGAAAATATTATAATGGTATCGATATATCAATATGTATGTATCAATAAATAAAAGAATACAAAAATCATTTCATTAATTATAAAACGAAAATTGTAACTTTACCATTTCCAATTTCCTTTTTCTAAGGGGGAAGGTGCTATATATTTGCATATACACATACCATCCTATACTTCCCGTTGACCACCCGTGGCGATGCCCAGCATCCGCCTTTTTGTTGCACAAGCAACTCTGTGTTTATTTTAACACATCATTATCAAAACCTTCCACCCACGATTGTTATTGTGCATTGCACACAATACCCTTTGTCGCATTTCGCGACTCATCATTTCTTCCCTCCTTCCAAATAGAATAATTGTAACTTGTAAGTTTCTTAAGTTCGTTCGATATAAAAAGAATTTAGTTGCTTAAAATCGTTTGCTATTGCGGGTTCTCTCGATTGAGAAAAGAAAAATAAAATAAAAACTAAACTAAAAAGACTAATCTTGGAGTTTGAATGAAGAAGAAAAAAATATTAAATAACATTTAAATTGTTTGTGTAATCTTCTTTGAGCTCACGTACATCCCACCATGACCTTTCTGCTCCTCGGGTGAAAGGAGACTGATCGCCAATTTGCAACCAACCCTTATCGACATTGTGTTGAATCAGAGTTACCGTTACCTAGTTGATGGAAATTCATATGGCATTTTCATTGGTTTTTGCTATGTAACTTTCAGGATTTAAGCTTTTTTAGAGCTTTCGATAGCAATATTTTTGTGAGATTTTAAATGCTCATTATGGCAACCATATGTGGGAGCTTTAAAATGGAGATAGCTTATTGAAATCCATAAAAGTATGGGTGAAAGGCAAATATCCTATCTTCCCTGTACTGCACATTCAAATTGAACAGTATAGTCTTATCAACAAATTTAAATCTTTGCTTTCGGAACTTGAAAGCAATTTCAACAGTAAAATAAGTGATGCTATATCTTCACTTGAAAGTAGAGTGGAACAGTTTGAGAGTGACGTTTTAATGCTGAAAATGACAACCAGAAGCTGAAAGAGGAACTATCGGATCTGCGCCAAAGAGAGCGGCTTCGTGACGTAATTGTGCGTGGTATACCACTAAAACCCAATGAACGACCAGCTGATGTGGCAAAAGCTATTGCTTCCAAATTGCACCACCAATTAACTCCACACTTTGATGCCTTTCGACTAAAAACAAAACCCACCGACGATAACTCTCCGCTACTTATCAGACTCCCTTCTCAAATGGAACAAAGTGCATTACTTGCCGCCTTTAGAGCAAATGGAGGTCGCACAGTTGAACAGCTAGAGAACAAATCTGAACCTCCTGATCTCAGTAAAATTACAACTACACGCATTTACATAAATGAGAGCTTAACTCATGAGAACAGCTTCTTGTTAAGAAATGCTGTTCAACTACGCAGAGAAGGTTTGCTCTTTTCATCAAGAACTTGCAATGGTCTGGTGCACAGATTAGCCAAATGAAGATGAGAATCCCCGGCAGCCATTTTAATTTTCCTACAAGGTTGAGCTGTCAGATTTCAGATAAAAAATGAGAATGTATGTACAAAAATCTCACACATAGACAGTAGGGATCTTCACACACCTGGTTAAATTGTTGTTGGAATTCACATCTATTCATCGACGCAGGATGGAATTACAAATACAACAATGTAAACAAATGGGTTTTGGAGGGTGAAACGTACGAAACATTCTCATCTTCATGTGGCTAATCTGTGGTCTGGTGTACATCAGAAAGAGTAAAGATGACACTGAGATGCAAATTGAATCAACAACTAAACTGTCTTCAGTACTTTGACTTTGATGTTCCCCACCTTACTCTACCCGTCACTTTTCATAACCGATTCGGCACAAATTCACCATAGCACGTATAAGTATTAAAAAAAAAAAACAAAAAAAAATTAAAAGAAACAAATCATTTTATTCTCTTATATTAATTTAATAATCAATGTTTTCTTACTCTCCGTTTTCTGTTCTTTCTCCTTATTTCTTTTCATATTTTCTTTCTATATTCTTGTCTTACTTAAGACATTTAGAGTTCATACAAGACTTACATCCTTACATACTTTTATTAATATTTATTTATTAATATAATTTTTTGTGTTGATGTTGCTCTAGTCTTTAGATAAAATTACACTCCCATTATATTTTTCTTACTTGTTGTCGTTGTGATGGATTTTAATAATTCAACCACGGAGGGTGTTGTTGATGGAGTTTGTGTGCGGTCAATCATGCAAATTCTATCCCCGTCTATCCCCGTGAGGGACTTAAAATATGTTATTTCGAAGTTTAAATTTAGGAAATTTTGACTATTCAAAGTATATTTTTAATGGCTTGGGAATTGATTTGATTTGTGTTACGGAGAATTGGTTTGGTTCAAGTTCAGAGTATACAAAATCAGGTGGTATTGATCAATTATTCAGTTTTCCTGGGTATAAACTCATTCGTAACGACATACTACAACAACAGGTGGAGTTGGGATGTACTGTAGTACCTCGTTAAAGCCAAAAATTCTGAGTAAGTCGGATGGTAGTGAAATAGAATATCTTTTATATGAAATAAGTGATGGCAATAAAAATGCCTTGTAGGGGTTGCCTACAACCCTAAGCGAATTTACTCTTCTGAGCCATTATTTTCTCCAATCCATGACTTTACTGCGATTTATGAGCATATTATACTATGTCGTGATCTTAACGCTGACTTATTAAAATCCGACAGTAAAGCACGTCAACTTTTAGATTCTACTGCTTCCTCCGGATTGTCTATAGTCAACTCTTCTACTACACGTTTTGCTCAAAATGCTCTCCCCAGTCTTCTAGATGTTATAATGGTTTCAAATCGGTCAAATATTTTACTTCAAGATCAGCTTTCTCTAGCCGGTATATCTGATCATGAATTATTGTTTTGCACATATAATATTGACATTTCTCGTTCATCCTCGCCATCATCTTTTCAATACAGATCTTTTGATTCTGTTGATAACAACGCTTTGCAATTAAGCGCGAGCCTTCTGCCATGGCGCGATTGTTATTACATGTCAGATATTAATGACAAAGTCAACCATGTACAAACATTATTATTGGAACTTTTTGACACACATGTCCCGATTAAGACTGTGACAATACGTAATAGAAATTGTCCTTGTTTCACATCTGAGGTCCGAAATGCAATGGAAATTCGTAATAAGGCATATGTTAGATGGAAACTTACCACAAGTAATACTAACTGGCAGTGCTCGGAATCATTCAACTTTCATAACTCGGAGGGCAAAATAAAGATATTATATTGTCTAAATTGACTACTGATAAAAGCTCTAAGAAGCTGTGGAGCAATCTTCGCGCTATTGGTGTTTGTAAAATGAATACTGCTGATAGCATTCCTGATGTCAACGAACTTAATGATGCTTTTCTTTTGGATACTACTGAGAGTCCCCGGTTTGTTCCTAATAATCAGCTATCATTCTCTTTTGACTTCGACTTTGAAGTCGTATCTGAAGTTAGTGTCATTAATACTGTTCGTTCTCTTAAATCTAATGCTGTCGGTGAGGATGGTGTTCCCATTCGTTTTGTGAAAATGATCTTGCCACACTTTTTAAGCTGTCTTACATACATTATAAATTTCTGTATTACAAAGTCATTCCAGTTCCAAAAAAAAATCAGCCCTTATCTGTAAATGACTTTCGTCCTATAAGTATTTTACCTTGTCTGTCGAAAGTCTTGGCAAAATACTTGCAAACCAAATCTTCTCCTATCTTAAACAACATTGTTTGTTAATTGTTTGTTATCCCCGATACAATCCGGTTTTCGAGAACATTATAGTTGTTCCACAGTTTTGATTAAAATTATCGAGGATATTAGAATTCAATTAGATAAGGTACTTTATTTGCTTGACTTTTCCAGGGCCTTTGATCGAGTAGATCACAAGATACTTTGTCAGAAGCTCAGATTGTATTTTGGTTTTAGTGAAAGATCAGTCCGTCTGATAAATTATTCTTTGATTAATCGCCACCAAAGAGTTGTTCATGATGGAACTAACTCCCTTATAGGTTCTTTAGTTGTAGGAGTCCCCCAAGGATCGATATTGGTACCAATACTTTTTTGTCTGTTCATCAATGACCTACCCAAAGTATGCTATAGCGTATCTATTCATCTGTATGCAGACGATACCCAAATATATTTATCATGACCAATCGGGCTTATTGAGGATCTAATTGCTAGAATCAATGAGGATCTGTTCATAGCTGATCACAATGCAATGGGATAAATCTTAATCCTACTAAATCACAGTTAATATGCATATCAAAGGGGCCCTATAACATCGATGAAATACCACTTGTATTTTTAATTAGCATGCAACTTAAATCTGTGGATATTGTATCCAACCTTCAGTAACAATTTTATTTCTTCCCTTCATCACCTCTTTCTTATCTGTTTTAATTTTTCTCTCTTTGCATCTTTTTGGGTCTGTATCATCTTCTTTTTCTTATTATTATTTAATTTCTTCTTTCGTCAATATTATCTTTTTCCCGTTCTTTTATTTTATCATTAATACTATACGTTATATATTAATGATTTAATTATGACATTGCATCTTTTCTACTTTTATTATTATAATTATTTTTTTTTCTTTTTTCTGTATATATCATTTTTGTATGGTCAATTATCCTATTGATTTATGTACTATAAAAGACCAAGTCTTATTTGTACACCTTGAACTAAAATAAATTGAATTGAATTGATATATCCATACATCTATAACTATAGGAAAAGATAACCAAAGCATGCTATTACACAAAATTCATTCTGGAAATGAATCATGTGGCTATGATAAGATTTACTGTGTCCAATATTCCCATGCTCAGTTGCGACATGTTCAAGTGTCTGTGATAAGCTGGGTTATCTTCATAATCACAGTACACACATCTAAAGCTGGATTTATTAACGAAATTGTTTATAATAAAAAAAAAAATTATCCAATTCCACTTGGGTCTCCAAAGAGAACTAGGTACATATTTTATTTCAATTAACAATCACTAGTGACTGACTATCTTAAACTAAATTTCAACATTCAACGATTCGATTTCTACAATAAAGGTAGATCTAGATTAGGCGGGAGCTTTCGGAAGCTTATGTCAAAACTGACCGAAAAGTAGCTTTCCGAAACGTCAATTTCACAAGTAACCCATAATGCACTTAAATGGTTGAAAGAGAAAACAAATTAAATAATTGTTTGTTCAATATCAATTTTCATAGCAGAGAGGCTTTTAATTATTTACTTTGCGAAACCACTAAAATTCGATGTGATATAAATTAATTAAAAGAAAACTACCAATTTTACTTCACTCATACATAAATCAGAAAAAAAGTCGAAATCTAAGCACCAAACGCGTTTTAGTTTGCTTTCACCATTTTGATTTTTGCATCCATCCAATTACGAATGATCGGTCGATGAGCGCTCTTAACGTCCGACGGCAAAAGTTAACGAAAACTAGACGAACAGTATCAAATCGCAATTATGGGCACAAGATATGAATTATTTGTATTCGCTCGGTTTCTAGAGAACAAGAACTTGCTTCTGCAACGAGGATTGAATGGGAAATAAACAAGATGTTGCTTTTGCGACTAGGATAGCATGCTATGGGTAGTAGGTATGGGAATATTGGACGGGAATACGTATGGTTATATGGGGATATATAACACCTTCCTCCTTAGAAAAAGAAAATTTGAAATGGAACAGTAACAATTTTCGTTGTAAAATTAAGAATATACAATATATATATTCAGTAAATTTAATCATTTTTTTTTTGATATTTTATATTAGGTAATTGAATATAATTTTACTTGTCTACATATTTTTTTCTCTTTAATTGAAAATTGAACAAACAATAAAATGAAATAAAAATAATTTACAATAAAGGTGATTTACAAATTAATTTTATATTCTTCTTCTGTATAATCATATGGTGATTTCTTAATGGCTTTATTGCTCTTATAAATTATTACAGGTTTAATTTCAGTACTTTTTTTTTATTTATTTTGAACCTCGAATTTAAAAAACAAAGTTTTTACATTTTAGGCATTTACAAAAATAATATAATACGAATAGTATAAATGTAGGAATTTAGAGTGGAAATTCGGAGCAAATAAATAAAACAACCGTACCTGTTGATTGCAAAGGAAAGAAGAATTTAATGTCGTTTTCGTTTGGATGCTAGGAGTACTCCTTTTGCACTCCTTTTTCACTCCTACTACTTCAAAAGTCTTCGATTGGCTGTTCCGAGTAATGTTTTCGGAGTGTTCTTCTGTTCCCAATTTCACATTGGAGTAGACGAGGAACACACACATACTTGTTAAGTTTTTCGTTTGATTAATTGTCAAAAGTGATAAATACTTGAAGAAGCCAATTTGTTAAATGCCGGCTTTAGGTAGTGTGTGTGTAAATTTACAAAAGTGGGTGTTTTCATATTCGATTGGAATTAAAAAGGAGTAGAATAGACCAAAAATCCAATCGAAAACGACACAATATAATAGTTTGACGTTTTACAAAAGTAGGTATATGACCAGTGTTGCCGTAATTGCAAACACAAGTTTAAAGTTATATTCACGATACCCCCATTATAATGAAAAAAACTTACTTGGCAACCAGGACTTCTAAACCCCATACCCTTACAACAATAATCAATTTTCAACTTTTTAAATGCTTTCGTTAATATATCAGCTACCATCCTATCAGTTTTGATGTATTCTGGAACGATTCTCTTTTCGATGACTTGATTCCTTACGAAATGATGACGCACGTCTATATGTTTCGTACGTGCTCTGTAAGCATTGAGAACAGACAAGTCCAATTCACTTTTGCTGTCGCAATACAATTAAGTTGAAGCCACATCGTCCAGTAGTTCACCCAAGAATCGTTGGAGCCGTAAGAACCATTTCACACATACCGGCACCGGCCAAACAGCATTTGGTACAGTAAATCTTATGAGACCGGGCAATGCTGTCGGCTTCGCTCACTGCAATAGCCGGCTGCGGTAGATGTTTTCTTTGCTTTCCTGGTTTTAAGTTGGTATCTCCAGTGTACGATATAAAGGTTGTTTTGTGTCAAGTAGACTGGCAAGAGCCGATTGCAGAACTAAACAAATCACTTTGCATACCTACTTTTCCACCTGCCAGCTAGACAGTGCCGGGTATGTGTGAAAGTATACTTATTTGTTGAAAAAACCGTCTAATCGGTGCCGGTGCCGGCCGCAGGGTATGTGTGAAATGGCTCTTAAGCTTCTTGAGTCGCTGATGAAATCGACATGTACTCGGTCTCTGTTGTCGATAATGCAACAGTCGGTTGTCTTTTGGTGCTCCAGGAAATAGCAGCACCCTGAAGCTTGAATACATAACCGGTTGTTGATCGCCTTTCTTCTGTGTCGGAAGCCCAGTCTGCATCGCAATAACCCAGTAAATCTTTATTGCCGTGTTTGGTAAATACCAATTTAGTTTTGAGGGTACCCTTTAAGTATCAAAATATTCTTTTAATGGCATTCCAATGTGACTTACCCGGATTTTGGTAGTATCTGCTTAAACTGTTAACGGGAAACGCTAGGTCGGGATGAGTCACCTGAGCTGTAAATATAATACTTCCAATAGCTTTTTAGTAAGGCACATTTATCATCTCTTCAATTTCTTCTTCAATTTTGGGACACATCTCTTTGGAAATGTTCTGATTAATGTCAACTGGAGTTGAAACGGGGTTGGAATCCAGTATTCCAAGGCGCTGAAGTATTTCTTTAACGAATTGCTCTTGGTCAATTGAAATAATACCGTTATTTCGATCGCGTTTGCATACCTAGTATGAAGCTCGCTTCTCCAAGGTCTTTCATCTGGAAACTTTCGATCAGCTTCGATTTCAAATCCGTCTTCATTGTTACATCGTTTGACATTACCAAAAGATCGTTCACACAGACTACCATTTTGTAATAGATACAGGGATCAACTGAAGATTTCTTCATTCCGAACCCAAGCAACACAATTGTCTCTTCAAGATATCTCTAAAAGCTATTTTCGAAGATCTTTCAATTCTTTACACAATCTTGGAGGGGCCTATTGTATGGAGCGAAGAGTTCTAAATAAAGTATTTTTAAGAGTTTATAGAGATAATTTTTTTTGACGGATCTTTAAGAAGTTTTTTTTTTTGTAGTCAAAAGTGTAAAATTGGAGGGAGAAAATAATATAAAGAATAATTTCTTTCTCTTTTACACAAATACAGTTTTATAACAATTTAAATGAAATAGAATGATTTTCAGTAAAAAGTAAAGCCATGAAGAATTCTTTATATTCATGTAGGGTTAGATTCACAAATAATTTTATAAAGGCTTTCACGATGTTTATTTTGTAATGCAAGCAAAGATTTACTTAAAAATCGCATACTCTACCCAACATAAAATAAACGCGCCTTGAAATAAAAAGTATTTACAAGTTAAAATGAAGAAAAATAATACAAAATTCACTGTCAACAAGAAGAAAAAACATGTTTTTATGAATGTTTATCTCCCACAGTATTACTAAACAAATAAAAGTGTAGGCATAATATGTGTAACTGTACTTTATTAAATATTATGTATTTGATAAATATTTTTTCCACAATTGAACGAAATAAATATGGCGAACGTATTTTGTTGGGCATGTATCAAAATATTTGTTGCCAACTTAAAGTGCAGCCATGTGGGCGGAGGGTAAAAATATGATGAGGGTACATTTGGTAATATCCAACAAATCCAACATTTTAAAATAAAAAACCGTCGAGGAGGAATGAAGAGATTTTATTTGCGTGTCCGTATCTTAAAAGAACACTCAAACTTTATGTAAAAGACCTATATTTTTATTTGCGTGTCCGTATCTAAAAGAACACTAAAATTTCATGTAAAACTTATAGATTTCACTAAGAAGTAAGTAAAATTTACATAAAGATTGAATTAGCAATAATTTATATGCATATTATTGGAGAAAAATAAATGACAAATACTTATCCGTAAGAAAATTTGCATTAATAATTTAAAGAAATCTGACGCCTGTCGCCCACAAATTTTATTTTTTTCTTATCTGAAAAGACTGCCGCCTTGAATGGATAAGACATCACCCAGACGCAGCCGTAGGACCAACAAAGGGAAACTGCCGAAAAGATTGGAAGATTTTAATTTAACATCAACTATGGCAGAAAGATCAAGCTCTGATGAGGATCATGACGAAACGATCAAGAATGCACCAGCAACAGAAGCCCCGTCGATTTCAGCATCTGCACAAGTAGCTACAATTCACACCAGCAGCTGCAACAATTGCACCACCAACAGAAGCCCCGTTGAGTTCAACAACAGCTGCGAATGTGCAACCCCCAGGTATGTCCCTTAATTTTCATTGTCCCTCATCATATTTGCCCTCAAATATATTCGTCAACCCATCCACATCATATTTTAATGGCCAACAACCAAATATATGTTCTGTTGGTCAATCGTCTGCACCTAGCCAAACAACAAGTGTGCATCATCCGTCTATGTACTTGCCTTATTGTAATAGCCAATTGCCAAACACCTCGGCTTTACACAGGTTTGGTAGCCAAAGTCATAACAACATGCTTCCTGTCTTGCCTTCTGACGTCATTTCATCTGCACCCATGACTTGTACGAATTTGTCATCGAATGTTGACCAGTTGTCTAAGTCAACATCAACAACCTATTTGCCGTCTTCATATGCACAGCCGCCCTATGCGTTCTTGCCGACTGGTGTTAACCAATCAATTGGTTTTATACAGCCAACGAACTTACCTTCGTCGATCTCAAATGATCAGCCGCCCTATGCATACATGCCGTCTAGTGTTAATCAGTTTACATCCATACCGTCAACATCCACATACTTACCGCCGTCATCATCGAATCCAAAGCCGCCCTTTGCGCAAGTGCCAATTGATATCAACTCGCTTGCTTCCCTATCGTCGACATACTTACCTCCAATGAAGCAACAGCCGCCACCTTGTGCTTATCTCACGACTACAAACACATTGCCTGCCTCTCAATTGCCATCTAACAATTCGACTTCACTTCCCTGTTACCAAATTCCTGTCCAGTCAAGACTTCAGCCGTATATGGGGTACAACCAGAGTCATGAAAGTCACCGAAGACTGCACGATTTGCCAAAGTTTGATGGCAAGCCAGACGATTGGCCTAAGTTTATTACATCATATACTGAATCAAATGCAGCATATGGCTACTCGAACTTAGAAAACGCATTAAGGTTGGACAAAGCTATTCAGGGCCAAGCAAGAGTCGCTGCCGGTGCTCTTCTTATTCACTCGAACAATATTCCACATGCGATTGCACAATTAGAGTTCACCTTTGGTCGTCCAGACATTTTGATAAATTCACAAATTGAACAGTCTCAACGAATCCCTGCGATTCCAGAAGGACGACTTGATTTGCTAATGACATTCGCCACAAGTGTTCAGAATTTGGCCATATTCTTGGAAACAGCTAATGGCCAGCAACATTTATGGAATCCAACTCTGCTATGGGAATTGACTTGCAAACTACCAGAGTCAAAACAGATGCAATGGGCAAAGTATGCCATAGCTTTGAGGATGACTCCATCTATAAAAGATTTCTCGAATTGGATGAACGACTTGGCTAGGCTAGTGAGTTTCCTAGCTGGAACAGTCAAAGCAAAACCTTTAAATGCTCCAACGTTCAAGAACAAGAACAAGAACACTAAAAACACTATTCTTCACACCACTGCCACAGAATCGAAAGAAAACGACTATATTAAAGTTAATTCGTCGGGCAAAGGATGTTGTATGTGCTTAGGAAATCACTCGGTTTCTGAATGCAAGAAGTTTATCCATATGGACATCGAAAGGAGATGGTCCGCCGTAAAAGAGCGAAGACTTTGCTTTTCTTGTCTAGCCAAGAGACATGGTTTGTTCGCCTGCCGAAGAAAGAAGTCCTGTGGTCCGTTCTTTTTCATACAATAGTTAACTATTGTTAACAATTGTTGACTATTGTCGTTCCTTTAATCAAAAATAGTTACGATTTGTAACTATTTGACACATAAACATCGTTCCTAAATTCATTTTGAAGTGTCAAATAGTTACAATTTGTAACTATTTTCAACTCATGTCCATGATATGAATTGAAAGTGTTGATCTGTCAAAGTACAACTGTGAGCCGATTTGTTTACAAAACAAATCAATTTTTTTTAGCGTTTTGTGAATTAAGAAGTTTTTATAAAAATAAAATGCAATTTGTGCCAGTTTTAAATGAGAAAGGGGAATTTACATTACAAAAAAATATGATCTTGTGCAATACCAATGAAAATGGTAAAATTTTCAATAAAAATAATTTTTCTTTTTGTACTATTATTGATGTTTAATTTCCAGATAATGTGTATGTGAGGTTGACACCAGCAATATGCGAGGAATTAAATATTCCAGAGAGTTTTGCAGCCTGCTCCAGTAGCTCATTGGTTTTAGATATTCCAACTCCAGCTAACTTATTAATTCCCCCTCGGGACGTAGTTTCACCAGTCACTCCACATCCTGAACCACCAAAGACCAAATGGACAGTGGCAGCAACAAAATGTTTAATTAGTGTGTTCAAGGACAAACATTTCTTGTTTGATACGCCTCTTAAACACGATAGAGAGTGGGAAATAATGTGCGAGGAAATGGCAAAAGAACAATTTATTTTTTCTGCAGTACAAATTAAAAACCGATTTTATAACCTTAAACGTTCGTATGCAAAAAAGAAGGATGGTCTCAATGAAACCGGATCGGCTCCAATCAGGTTTGATTATTGGGAAGAATTCGAAGAACTTTTTGCAAAAGATCACAATATAACCCCTGTTTGCACAACATCAAACACCAGAACTCATCTTATATCGACTGCAGTAATGGGTTCCCTACCCGAGGAGTTATCTGAAGTTGATAATATAGCCAACGAGCCCCCAGTCAGAGGGAGAAAAAGTTCAGCCGAGGTCCATATTTCGGACGAGATTCAGTTGCTGAGAGAGGAGCGCAAGGAAAGGTGGGAAGAGAAAAAAGTTATGATGGAAAGGCAAATGGAACTTCTTAATAGACAAATCGAAGAGGCCAGAGAAGGAAGAGAAATGTTTCAGAGCTTGATGCAAAAAATAATTGAAAAATTGTGAAATTAGGTTATGAAAAAAAAAAATAAAAAAGTTCCTAAGATAATTTAAAAAGTGTTCAAACTAGAAACGTTATGTGATTTAGATAATTGATTTTTTTAAATAAAAAACAGTTTTTTTAAAATTTTTTTTTATTTAGTTCATTTGACTACATAAAAGATTTCTTTTGTTAATGCCGTTTGCAACTCCAGTTTCGAAGTCTTCCGATCTCTGGTTGGAATCGATGGTTCTAACAGTGGGGCGACCTTCTGCAATATATTCCTCTGTTCTTGTCTCATTAAAATTAAGACAAATATTATGCAAAACACAACATGCTAGAATGGTTGACGGAATCCAATCTGTACGGTTCATATCCAAATATCTCAAATGACGAAATCGTCCAAACAATAGGGCAAAACTGTTTTCAATAATGACTCTTACCGATGCATGTTTTTTATTAAAAACAGTTTGCGCATTTGTAAGACGACGTCTGCGCATGTACGGTGGGATACACCAGCTTAAACAAGGGTAAGCTTTATCGCCTAGTATGTATTCGCCGTTTGGAAAATACTCCCTTTCATTCTCCTGACATTTCAAGTAAATATCACTGTTCTTAAAAACCCTAATGTCTGGGACAGAACTGGGCCAACCAGTGTAACAATCAATGTACCTCATTTCTGAGTCACATACGCACTGTAAGGTCATTGACACAAAACCTTTTCTATTTGTATATGCCCTTGTCTGTTTCTTTGGAGCTTTTATTGGAACATAAGTTCCATCTACAACTCCGATCAAGTTTTCAAATGGGGAGTTTGATGAAAATTTTGTTTTGGTGGCAATAAGCTCTGCATCCATTGGCCATTTTATATGTTTTGCAGCTATTTCATTAAGAGCATTAATAACTCTTACAAAACACCGTGACAAATTGCTCTTTGTTAAGTCGAAACGTTCACTTACTGATCTGTTAAATAGACATACAAACATAGTTAATATCAAATATTAATGTTTCGAAATAAATTACCTATACGAATCAGGTGTGGCTAAAAGCCAAACAACAGCAAGAAGTTGTCTGTTGATACTTATTTGTTTCCGACCATGAATTTCATTTTTCCAGTTCTCAGTAACTTCCCGCAGAACCAACTCGTACGCATCTCTACTAAGCCGAAAGTTTTCTTGAAATTGTTGTCGGTCATACTCTGCAACAACCGAGTCAACATAATTTTGGATTCGTATGATATGCCTTCGGTTAGGCTTATAATTGTTACATATCAAGTCAGCTAACAGCTCTTCATCGGAATCGGACGATGAATTTTCATTTTCTAATGTCCAATTCTTTTCCAATTCCTGTGCTCGTTGTTCTTTCTGTTAATAAAATATAAATATTGATGTAAATATTCAAAGGACAATTGATTTTAACACGTACTACATCGTATTCATTTCTAAATTCCTCCAATAAACTAAGAGCAGCCACAATTTTCACCTGGTTATTCATTTTCAGAATTACAATTTACAAATGAAGTTTTTTTTTCTTTAATATTTGTTTGACAGATCAACAATATCTAACAATATTATCGTTCCTAAATGAAATCGTAAAAACCTAACAATGTCTAACAATGACACTTCAACAATTTTTTTTGACATAACAACAATAGTTAACTATTGTAAGAAAAAGAACGGACCACTGTGCTGTTAATAAATGCACAAAGTATCACCATCCAATGTTGCACAACAAATTGGAACAAGAGAAACAAAATGTTCCAGCTGCCGTAAGTCTGCTATTACACGACGACTTTTGCGTCGTGACTCTTTTCGAAAATAATGAGTGCAAAAGAGAAGAAAAATGAGACGGAAAACAAACTGCCCTGTGAGTCGCGGGCCAAATTTCTGCGACTCATTTTTGACATTATTTTATTTCTTGTTTGTTATTTTAGCAAATTGTTTTATTTATTTTCGTTATTTGTGGAGCGCACATGTACCTATAGCTGTATGGTTGCTAAGGTATAGAGCATAGAGAATTTCTATGCTCTAATAAAAACGTTTCATCTATGTTCGGTTGCTACGAGAATTTCATTACTGAAAAAAAAAATATAGAGGATTGCCAAATTTGAGTCATGACTCAAAAGTCATGATGTAATAGCGTACGACTCACAGGACGAAATTTCAAAGAAGAATTCGAAGAAGAGTCACGACGCAAAAGTCGTCGTATAATAGCAGACTAATAAAAACAAATGAAACTTCACACGCGAACGTCACAATGGTTAAGAGTCAAAATGTCAGCATTGCCAACAGACCAAAAAATCTCTTATTTAAAATTATACCAGTTATGTTATATGGATCCGGAAAAAAAGGAGTACCGACATATGCGATGTTGGACGAATTGTCCTCAGTCACACTTATGGATGAATCCTTGGCAAAACAATTGAAACTGGAAAGTGATTATGAGACATTGACGCTTCAATGGATTGGAAGGAAAACAACAAAAGAACCATCAATGACAGTTGATATTATGGTCAGTGGCAACGAAAATGATACAAAATATAAGTTAAAGAATGTAAAGACCGTGAAGAATATAAAACTGCCAGTTCAAACGTTAAATTTGAAGGATCTTCACGAGAAGTACCATCAGTTAAAACAACTTCCAATCCAAGAGTACACAAATGTTAAGCCTCAAATTTTGATTGGTTAAGACAATTGCCACTTAGGCATAGCCAAGATGCAAGTGGAATGCAGGAATGGGCCTTGCATTATTAAAACAAAACTAGGATGGATTGTTTTTGGTCCATCTGGATTGTATGCGATAACAATGAAACATGTAAATACTGTAAGCGTTTTGCATATCGATGAAATAAATCAAATTATAAGCGAGTATATCAATGCTGATAAGTTTGGAACGCAAAATAATGAAAGTGTGGTGGAATCAGATTAAGATAAGCGTGCGCAACGAATCCTTGACGAGAACACTAAACGAATTGAAAATAGATTTGAAACTTGGCTGTTATGGAAACCTGATGAAGTTAAGTTGCCTAACAGTTTCGGAATGTCAAAGAAAAGAGCTATTGCTGTAGAAAACAAACTTTTAAAGTACCCAGAAAGTGTTGCCGTGTATAACCAAATCATAGAAGATTTTATTTTAAAGGGTTACGCTCGTGAGATGACACTATATGAGGCATGCAATACCACACCAAAAACATGGTATCTTCCACATCTTATGGTTCGCAATCCAAAAAAATTAGGTTGTGTTTTCGATGCTGCAGCCACAGCAGACGGTGTATCTCTTAATTCTGCTCTTTCAAAGGACCTGATCAATATAGACCAATGCCATATGTGCTTTTTAATTTTCAGATGGGCAAAATCGGTGTCTTTGCTGATATTAAAGAAATGTTTTTTCAAGTGAAAATTAGAAAAGAAGATGTAGGAAGCGGTCCCACAACCTCTTTTGTAAGATCTCTAAGAGAACACGAATATCCTTCATACCTTGTCCAAACAATAGTTAAAAAAATTGGTTTTCAAATAACGTTGAATGAAAACCAGGAATTTTTTTCTCGAAACAAGTTTGATTTTGTTTTATTTCTTATAATGCACTATTTTAAACTTCCTAACGATCAGCACAACTCGACGACATGAAAGCAACTTCCAAAGTTAATTATCAGGCAAACAACAACGAAACTTTCGATAACCCGATGCCGAAGTCCGTCGCACATATACGTGTGCATTAAGCTTTAAGCATTGTGTCCAAGACTAAAAGTTAAAAGTGGCTGGTGCGTTCAGAAAATGGAAGCGATTCGTTCGAACCATCCCGTACCAAAACTCAACTTCCGCTTTAGTCCATTCTCATCCGTTCCATTTCACAAAATGAAAGGTGATCGGTCGTCCTCGTGGTGTCGTTCGTCGGAATATAAATTCTTTTGGTTTTGAGTCGTTGCGGGAAGTAGTTTCGCCTTCTAAACTTCGTAGTAGTTTCCTTCTAAAAAGAAAAAAAAGAAGAAAACGAAGATAAATACTTATAACGAGGAACTAAACAACTATTCCCCACCATTCTTTTTTTTTTAATCGGCAACAATTGTTCCCGACCCCATTATTGGGAAAATCTATCATGGTACAGGCAGCAAAAAGGCTCAACGAGGCACCGAAATCTAAAAATTCTGAGGTAAGATGATAGATCTTGGGGAGAGGGAATTCGTTTTTTCTTGTTAAAAGAAAACAATGTGTTTTCCATAGATTTTTTTTGAGATTTTTCCATATCGCCGGACCGGCCCACGACGGACACGGCGACGCCGACGCACGTCAAACCTCAATCTTTGCCCGGAGAAGGCGATTGTAGTATCTACATATGTATGTATCAAAAGATACATTATAGTTCGCGAAAGGTAATTTAATAATCTTATAAGTAAAAGGATTACTCTAAAGCAATCTCTTTCCTTATGTAGAAACGTAATTTAGGAAGTGGTTTTCTTCCAAAGGTAACGAGTCTACGGGATACTGGACGGGATAATTCCCATATCAGTCGAATCACTTTGGCTGGCAACAGCCCTATTAGCCAACATCCGAAGAAAGGCCAATCCTGATTCAGAAATTTCTTTGAGAAGAACGTACAAGAACCAACGAGACATCTATAGAGCTTCTATCGCAAGCTCAAGAAGAAAGAGGAAAAACTCCCTCGGTTGCCCCTTGGGCTATCCAAAAAAGCACAGGCGCGGAAGGCAGGAGTTGCAGAAAAATTAAGGTTTTGTGTTGCTGAAAGTAACAAAAGAAAAGGAAATTAAATTTAAATCAAAAAAACAAAAGAAAAGTGAAAGGTTAAAAAAATAATTTTTGAGCGGAGAATAACTGCAAGAAAAAAAAAAGTGAAAAGATAATTATAAGAAAGGATAACAGGAGTGCTGAAAAGAAAGTGAGAAAAGAAATTTGAGAAAAGGAGGATTAGTGCAACTACAAAAGAAAAGAAAATTTGAAACTAAAGTTGAAATTTAAAGTTAAAAAATTACGATTTAATTAGTAAATTGAAGGTTACGATAACTAAATGATTGTAAGGCTGAAAGGAAAATTTGATAATTTGATTAAGAAGGAAGGAAAGAAAATTAGACTAGGTACCGATGAAACTAAAGTGCTGAAAAGAAAAAAAAAACAAAGAACAAAAAAAAAAAAAAGTAATTACATAGAAAAAATTGTACCTACTTACCTAAAAGGAGAATAAAAAAGTTCTATACGGACACACATCATACATATATATGTATAGATACATATGTAGGTACGTACGTATGTACATATATTCGAAATTTGAAAATTAAATATTTTTTTTTTGTAAACTAGAAAATTTGTTCGATTAAAGGAAAAAGTAGAATAGGTTTTGATTATTAAAGCAAAGAAAAAGGAAAGGATAAAAAGTGATTGAATAATTTAGTGAAATAGTATAGTTAACTGGAACAAGTATGAAACTTGGGAAAACTACAGTAAAGTTGAGATAAAAAAAAAAAAGTGAAGTTAAGTAAATAAGATAGGTGTAATAAGGAGAAAAGATTATATTAGGATTAGATATATAGGATTCTAGTAATAATATTAAAATTCAAGTTTTGGTAGAGAAGTATAGTGTGATAGGTATATAAGCGAATATATGTGACATCTCATCCATCGGAAGGATTAGAAGTAAATTAAGATCAAATGGGATATTTCCGCTCTAAGCTCAGTATTAATACTCTTCAGTGCTATAAATTTCTACAATCAACTTTTGATAATTCACCAGGTCGCGTCGCAACAAATGCTGTGCACAACATATTGGAGCGCCGGTAAGTGAGTTTTTTTTATGGTATCTATATATTTTTTTTTTAAATTTCTTATATTTCATTTAAATACAAATTTACATACATATGTATATGAAGTTTTATAAAAGAAAAAAAGAAAGCCAATAAGGGTTTAAAACTTCAAACGAGGGTCCATCAAGGCTGTGATTTGGCCTTGATTCGGGAATAAATTTTGAGGAGTATTAAGGATGTTAGAGTTATAGAGTAGATATATTTGCAAACATTAATGACTGATCCGTTTTCCAAAAATTTAAAAGGAAAAGAACGATAATAATGCTTTGGCATTGAAATTTTTTTTTTGATTTTCCGATGAGCGAGGATGAAGATTTTTCTTTGATGATGTCGGTAACTTTAAGAAATAGACCTAAGTAATTAAGGAATAAATTGCATATAAAGCAAATTTCTTTTTGCTGTTTAAAAAAAAAAAAAAAAAGGATTGTCAAGTGTTTCGATTTTTTTTTATGGATATGGCAGCAAGAAGAAAAAAAAGGAAGACAATTTTTTTGAGAAGTAGCTAGTATAGATGGAGTTCTAAACGGTGAAGTTATTGGGAAGTGAATTCGTCATGGAGTGAGGGGTGAAAAAGGAGTTTCAAAATTAAGTGGTAAGGGAAAGTCAGAGGCTTTCCCCTTTTAATTAGGGCTGTTGCGATGTTTTTTTTTTTGGGAGCGCGAGCGATGGCGTTGGAGCATTCCTCAATAAAATTTTCTGTTAAGGGGTGTTATGAAGGGTGGGTAGAGAAAAGCTCCGAGGGCACGACGACCTATGCCCTCATCGAAATGTGGTAGTAAATTTAAAGAAAAAAAGAGAGAAAGATAATCGGTTACTAAATTCCGGGCCTTACTTCTTTTCGGAAGATGGTATATAACGAATCAAACAACAACTAAGATTAAGGCCTGGTTAAAAAAAGTAACACCGTCCATTAGCGAGTGACAAGATCCCCCCCCATCGACGAGCAAAGCATGGCATCCAGCAGGCCTTCGGTCATTTACGCGAGTGGACACCCCTCTCGACTCCTGCCTGGACGGGCCCATGGGTCTGTAGACATGGGTCCTAAAGGTGGGGAAGGTGGTGAAGGGAATTTTTTTTTTTGAGAAGAGAATTGGTAATTTTTTTTCGTTGAGACACTCAGTTGCAGTTTTTATGGAGATCTTTTATGATTCTCTACTGATTGTAAAGTCGGTCTTAGGTATTTTGATGGACTGAGTAGTACGGATAAAGCTTTTTTTTATCAAAGGGGTTGGCAGTAGGTGAGAGGATTCATCGTAAGATAAGAAACGAGGATTCTTTTTAACCGAACGTTGACAGGTGTTGAGTATGTGGATGACCATACCCATACTAAACCAGTATATACTAGTATCAAAAAAAAAAAAAAAAGTAAATATAAATTATAGTTACATATTAGTAAACGTTACAGATGGCGCCCAACGTGGGGCCCGAATTTGGTGACTGATCTTTCTTTATTTTGCTCAAATTGAGAAAGTTAATGTAAATTTTGAATTTTATTGAAATTTTTTTTTTTTGGCGAAAAACTTTTTTTTTGGTTAAAATTTTTTTTTGAATTTGAAATTTTTCTTCCTGGTGTTATCGTTACCGTTGCGTAATAAGTAGCCATAGTTGACCGAGGGGTTAGAGCTTAAGTATTTTCAGACTCCTGTCTGTTGCAACGTGGTTTGCTATTACGCTTAACACCTGAATCTGGCGTTTATCAGTGTCCGTGCTAGGAGTTTTAGTTTTCTTTGGGTAACTGAAAGCACTGATTCAAAGCAAGTTTAGTAGGAAAGCAAGTTTGTTGGAGAAACTTTTCATTCTCTTAGTGGACATCGAGGTTTTCGTCCGGTAGATTTAGGATAAGTTACCGGATCTGCGACTGCTGCGGAAACTTGAAACTTCATAGTTAGGGAAAAGTATTTCCAATTTTCACATTAACGAATCATTTTTGAGGCATTAATTTTTCAATTTCGTCCCCAGGACAGAGAAAACTCTTAACGTTATCCGGTGGGCTAAGGCCATAAATAGTTCCTGGCTTTCACTAGTTGTTTCGTTAAGAGAAAGTAAGTGGCTTTGGGATGGATGTGTTTTGTTATGAGACGTTATACATACATACATACATACATACATACATAGTTAAAATATATTTTTTTAAAATAATTTGTTTTGGAACTTCAGTATTCTTCTAAAGAGTATTATTTTTTTTTGTGACCCCTTCACACCCCGAATTCACTTCCCAGTTTCGAGTATGAGATAATTTGACAGATAATTGTTGAATATTAGTTTGGTTAAGGCCAAGTTTTTTCTTTGATATAATAAGTTTTTGAGAAAAGTTCTTTTTTTTTAAGAAAAAGTTTTTGTTTGAGTGAATTTTTCACGTATTCTACTTTAATACATACAAAGTTGATTACTAGAATATTTTTTTTTGGTGAGAAGAGAATCAAATTATTTCATCCATAAAAAAAAAAGGAAAGGAAAGTTTTTTTTTGGTATTGCTTATGATAACAATATAAAGCTTAAAGTAGCAGTTATTGTTCAGGTAAGAAGAAAAATAGAAAAAAAAAGAAAAGAGTAAGGAGTTAGTAAGTTTGATAGTTGACACTTTTAAAGGGGAGATAATTCTGAAAAAGTACACATAATGACGGGTAGAGAACGCCGTAAGAATTCCCGAGAGAAAGGAGGAAATGGTAGACGGCGATCCCTATCAAATAACGATGGTGGGGGAAACCCATCACAAGAAGTAGAGGATTCATTGCCAACAGGATCAGGCAATAACGGCACTAATGTACGTAACGAGTCAAATGAACCGCATCATGTTGACCATAGAATATCTTCTAGTCCTAAAGAAGGTAATACTTCTAGGGAACAAGAACATTTCGAAACGTATGTACAGGAGGTAGTCACAGCTATGGTCGGTCTCAAACGAACCGAAGACCAGCGGTTCATACGGGATGAGTTAGAACGTAGTCAAACCAAGTTATTGGAACAAGTGAGAGTTATAGTGAGGGAAACGCTTGCTAATATCACTCCCGCTCCACCGTCAAACATCCAAGATACTCGAAGACTATACAATGCGACCACTCCCAGTGTACAACCTGCTGATCATCGTTCACAACAACCTAATACTACCAACACCGCCACAAATGCTTACCCTTCGGATGAACAAGAAGTTCATCCAGTCAACATGGCTCGTGGTTCAAATGTTGACAACTTTTTAGCTCAGTTAAGCAATATGAACTTAAATGTTTCACCTCACACCGCGAACCAAACTAACCCAGTTCCTGTACCTACTCCGTCCCCTTCAGCTTCAGTATTTCGTTTCCCTCATTATCACAAATGGGGAATAAAATTTGACCACAAGAACATGTCCATCGACGATTTCCTGTTCCGCCTTGAACGGGTTAAGGACAGTTACAATGTAACGTGGGTTGAAGTGGTCCAGAATTTTCACCATTTTGTCAGTGGTCGTGTGGAAACGTGGTACTGGATGTTCTTAAAGAATAATCCGCGTGCTTGTTGGTCAACATTACGTTTAGCTCTTATCGAGCAATACAGGAGTTTGGAGACCGATAGCGAGTTATCTCGCAAAATGATTGACCGAAAGCAGATGCCGAACGAAAGTTTCGATGATTTTTACGATGATCTTATAAAGTTTAATTCGAGGCTACGGGTACCAAAACCTGTAAAAGAGATCATAGAACTAATCAAACAGAACGTGCGACGGCGGATGGGGGAATTGTTAGTAATATTAGTAACATTCAGCACCCACAGTTTGCCAGAGATGGTCTACGTATGCCGTACGATCGAGAAATTCCTAAACGGAAATGAACCGCTCAAAGCCAAGTATCCATTTAACCAGGTATCTACGCAGCCATCCAGACGTCAGGTTAGTGAATTGGAAAATTTATCGGAAGACTCTGACTTTGCAATTCCCGCGAAAGTTGAGGCCTACCAAAGGGAAGCCAATATACTTAAATGTTGGAATTGCAAAGCAGAGGGACATACATTTCGAGAGTGCGACAATCCTAAACGGAACTTATTTTGCTTCAGGTGTAGTCGCGATAATGTTATAACACCTAAGTGTGATAGATGTTCGGGAAACCGGCCATCGAGCAATCCTTCGACCGGGGGGAAGTGCTCGATAGCAGAACACCCGGAAAATTAACGAAAGTAAAACCGAGTCCAGCAAAGGTTACTCTACTCCTACATTCCCCAGAAGAGATAAAAAGTAGAGAAGAATCCCAGATAAGTCCCAAGAATATACAAGTAGAAAAGTCTAATTTTTCAAATAAACCGATTCACCAACGCATTAAAGAATACTACGAAGCACGTAGAAGAATAGTGACTTTTCCCACGACTTCAGAGAAAATATTAAAATTACGGGATCGAATGAAGAGAAAGAAAGAACTTTATAAATCAGTGGCAGCTACGACCTTGGATTGTTCAGAGGACGATCCTCGTCCTTATATAACCGTTGAAGTTTTCGGTAAGAAAGTTCGAGGTTTGCTCGATTCTGGAGCAAGCGTGAGCTGTTTGGGAACTGGTGCCCTTGAATTTTTAAAAGAAAACCAAATTCAATTCAAACGATTTTCTTCTTCGATTTCTACAGCAGACGGTCAGAAACAATCCATAGTTGGGATGGTAACGGCGCAAATTCATTACAAAGGCAAAGCCAATGTCATGAATTTGTTCGTCGTGCCATCATTGACCCAACAATTATATCTAGGTGTGGATTTCTGGAGAATTTTCCAGTTAGCTCCTCACATAATCTCTGAAATATCACTAATCAAGGAAACAACCAGTAAGTTAGGAAGTGCAATTGAGTGTGACTTGACCGATCACCAGCGTGAATCACTTCGTGAAATAGTCCAACAATTTCCGTCGTTTACGATGAAGGGCTTAGGAAAGACTCATTTGGTAGAACATGTAATTGACACGGGAGAGGCGCGGCCCATAAAGCAACGCCACTATCCCATTTCTCCAGCGATACAAGCCCTAGTATATGAGGAATTGGATCGCATGCTTGCTTTGGGGGTCATCGAAGAAAGTTCCAGCGCATGGTCTTCTCCAGTCGTACTTGTACGAAAACCTGGAAAGAATCGCCTGTGCTTGGACTTTCGGAAGGTGAACCAAGTAACAAAGAAAAATGCGAGCCCCATTGCTCATATAGAGGGACTGTTAGCACGCCTTTCAGATACACACTTTATATCGAGTGTGGATCTGAAAGATGCGTACTGGCAGATACCACTGGAGAAAAGTTCGCGAGAGAAGACAGCTTTCACTGTCCCTGGTAGGCCACTCTACCAGTTTAAAGTCATGCCATTTGGCCTTTCCAACGCTGCCCAAAGTCTAACCTATTTGATGAACCTTGTAGTACCTTCAGAATTACGAGAACAGGTTTTCGTATACCTAGACGATTTGCTAGTCATATCCAGAAATTTCGATGAACATTTGCGAATTCTTGGCGTTATAGGGAAAAGGTTGCTTGAAGCAGGTTTGACGATAAACGTCGAGAAGTCGAAGTTCTGCTTCAAGGAACTCCAGTACCTAGGTTATGTAGTAGGGCAAGGGTGCCTAAAGCCCGATTCGGCAAAGGTTTCTGCGATACTGGACTTCCCAGTCCCGAAGACAACAAAGCAAGTTAGAAGATTTCTCGGTATGGCAGGCTGGTACCGTAGATTTATAGGTAATTTTTCGACCCTCGCGGCCCCTATGACAGACGCTTTAAAGAAAGGGAAAAAGTTTGAATTTGGAAGAGAAGCGGAAAAAGCGTTTGAATTGACCAAGATAGCCTTAACATCCGATCTTATTTTTATTAACCCCGACTTTTCCAAAGAGTTTATTATCTTGTGTGATGCGTCAGCATCTGGTATTGGCTGTGTATTATGCCAAAAAGATGAAAGTGGTGCCGAACGACCCATATACTATTATTCACAAAAGTTGAATTCGGCTCAACGAAACTATTCGGTTACTGAACGAGAGTGTTTGGCAGCCGTCAGAGGCATACAAAAATTTCGACCATACGTAGAAGGGTATAGGTTCACGGTTGTAACAGACCACTCAAGCTTGAAGTGGCTAATGAGTTTGCGACACCCAACGGGAAGATTGGCGCGCTGGAGTCTGAAACTACAAGGGTTCGATTTTGGGATTGAACACCGGTAGGGTACCTTAAATGTAGTGCCAGATGCTCTATCTCGAGTACATGAGGTAGAGGCACTAGATTTAACGGTATGCCCACCGGAGTCGATGTCAAAAAGCCCTACCGATGTTCTTCATGTTGATTTGGAGGATCCGAGTTTCAAATCGGAGGAATATCTTCAAATCATTGAGCACATCGGACAAAATAAAGACCAGCTTCCTGACCTTCAAGTTTCGGACGGTTTCGTATACAAGAAGGTCAGTCATTGTACAGGGAATCCACTCCAAGACGATTTGGTCTGGAAATTATGGATTCCAGCGACGCTGACGAACCGTTTGATCTCGTTGGCTCATTGCCCACCCAGAGCTTCACACGGTGGCATTACTAAAACGCTTTTTAAGCTTAGACAGCAATATTTTTGGCCAAATATGGCATCTCATGTCAAGACGTTTCTGGAAAACTGCGAAGTCTGCAAAACAACCAAAGCCCCTAACAGTATCCTTAGAGTGGAAATGGGAAAATCTTTCTCCGTGGACAGGCCCTTCCAACATCTTTATGTGGACTTCCTGGGTCCTTACCCACGAACTAAAAGTGGAAACACCCAGATCGTAATAGCCCTAGATCAATTGACGAAATTTGTCTTGATTAAACCCCTCCGAAAAGCAAACTCTCGAACAGTTATAAAGTTTCTAGAAGAAGACATCTTTCTGATTTTTGGGGTCCCCGAGAGCATCCTGTCAGATAACGGCAGTCAATTTATTAGTCAGGAATTTGCAAAAATTGGTGAAAACTTTCGGCATTACACATTATAGAACGGCAGCATACTCGCCCCAGGCTAATGCGAGCGAGCGAGTGAATCGCTCAATTCTCGCAGCTGTCCGAGCATACATAGATCCCAAACAAACCAACTGGGACATATACTTGCCTTCAATTGGAAGTGCACTACGCGCTACAATACATTCTGCGATCGGAATATCTCCTTACGAAGCTCTATTCGGGCATCGCATAATTGAGCATGGTGCAGACTATAAATTATTACGGGGGCTGACAGGGTTGAACCATTCAGAAATAGATTGGCTACCGAAAACTGCTAGGATGAACGTGTTGCACTCGTATTTGAAGTCAGCTTTAGAGCGGACTCACGAAGCTTACGAACGAACATATAATTTGAGAAGCAGGGTGATATCATACCAGGTGGGTGATGTTCTGTTCAAACGTAACTTCATCCTTAGCGATGCGTCCAAGCATATAAATGCTAAGTTATGCCCAAAATTTATAAAAGTGACTGTCTGCAAAATAGTAGGGAATAATTTGTATGAAGTCGTAGACAGCAAAGGTCACAAATCAGTCGCACATTCAAAAGACCTTAGGAAATGACAGCATAAAACGAATACAAAAATCGAAGGGTAGTTGCCCGGCTCTCTCAGCTGTACATGAGACTCTCCCGTACAAAAAAAAAATATAAAACTTCGATCACAGTTTCGTCTCATATCCTTTTAGTACAGGAAGCCTGTGACAAAAGGATATGTTGTGTAGGAAGCGGTCCCACAACCTCTTTTGTAAGATCTCTAAGAGAACACGAATATCCTTCATACCTTGTCCAAACAATAGTTAAAAAAATTGGTTTTCAAATAACGTTGAATGAAAACCAGGAATTTTTTTCTCGAAACAAGTTTGATTTTGTTTTATTTCTTATAATGCACTATTTTAAACTTCCTAACGATCAGCACAACTCGACGACATGAAAGCAACTTCCAAAGTTAATTATCAGGCAAACAACAACGAAACTTTCGATAACCCGATGCCGAAGTCCGTCGCACATATACGTGTGCATTAAGCTTTAAGCATTGTGTCCAAGACTAAAAGTTAAAAGTGGCTGGTGCGTTCAGAAAATGGAAGCGATTCGTTCGAACCATCCCGTACCAAAACTCAACTTCCGCTTTAGTCCATTCTCATCCGTTCCATTTCACAAAATGAAAGGTGATCGGTCGTCCTCGTGGTGTCGTTCGTCGGAATATAAATTCTTTTGCTTTTGAGTCGTTGCGGGAAGTAGTTTCGCCTTCTAAACTTCGTAGTAGTTTCCTTCTAAAAAGAAAAAAAAGAAGAAAACGAAGATAAATACTTATAACGAGGAACTAAACAACTATTCCCCACCATTCTTTTTTTTTTAATCGGCAACAATTGTTCCCGACCCCATTATTGGGAAAATCTATCATCGTACAGGCAGCAAAAAGGCTCAACGAGGCACCGAAATCTAAAAATTCTGAGGGAAGATGATAGATCTTGGGGAGAGGGAATTCGTTTTTTCTTGTTAAAAGAAAACAATGTGTTTTCCATAGATTTTTTTTGAGATTTTTCCATATCGCCGGACCGGCCCACGACGGACACGGCGACGCCGACGCACGTCAAACCTCAATCTTTACCCGGAGAAGGCGATTGTAGTATCTACATATGTATGTATCAAAAGATACATTATAGTTCGCGAAAGGTAATTTAATAATCTTACAAGTAAAAGGATTACTCTAAAGCAATCTCTTTCCTTATGTAGAAACGTAATTTAGGAAGTGGTTTTCTTCCAAAGGTAACGAGTCTACGGGATACTGGACGGGATAATTCCCATATCAGTCGAATCACTTTGGCTGGCAACAGTCCTATTAGCCAACATCCGAAGAAAGGCCAATCCTGATTCAGAAATTTCTTTGAGAAGAACGTACAAGAACCAACGAGACATCTATAGAGCTTCTATCGCAAGCTCAAGAAGAAAGAGGAAAAACTCCCTCGGTTGCCCCTTGGGCTATCCAAAAAAGCACAGGCGCGGAAGGCAGGAGTTGCAGAAAAATTAAGGTTTTGTGTTGCTGAAAGTAACAAAAGAAAAGGAAATTAAATTTAAATCAAAAAAACAAAAGAAAAGTGAAAGGTTAAAAAAATAATTTTTGAGCGGAGAATAACTGCAAGAAAAAAAAAAGTGAAAAGATAATTATAAGAAAGGATAACAGGAGTGCTGAAAAGAAAGTGAGAAAAGAAATTTGAGAAAAGGAGGATTAGTGCAACTACAAAAGAAAAGAAAATTTGAAACTAAAGTTGAAATTTAAAGTTAAAAAATTACGATTTAATTAGTAAATTGAAGGTTACGATAACTAAATGATTGTAAGGCTGAAAGGAAAATTTGATAATTTGATTAAGAAGGAAGGAAAGAAAATTAGACTAGGTACATATATACATAATACATATGTACATACATAAGTAGAAAGAAAGTATAGGTTCTCAAATGAGAACATTAGAAAATTCTAAAAGCAAAAACATATATGTACATATGTACCGATGAAACTAAAGTGCTGAAAAGAAAAAAAAAACAAAGAACAAAAAAAAAAAAAAGTAATTACATAGAAAAAATTGTACCTACTTACCTAAAAGGAGAATAAAAAAGTTCTATACGGACACACATCATACATATATATGTATAGATACATATGTAGGTACGTACGTATGTACATATATTCGAAATTTGAAAATTAAATATTTTTTTTTGTAAACTAGAAAATTTGTTCGATTAAAGGAAAAAGTAGAATAGGTTTTGATTATTAAAGCAAAGAAAAAGAAATGATAAAAAGTGATTGAATAATTGAGTGAAATAGTATAGTTAACTGGAACAAGTATGAAACTTGGGAAAACTACAGTAAAGTTGAGATAAAAAAAAAGTGAAGTTAAGTAAATAAGATAGGTGTAATAAGGAGAAAAGATTATATTAGGATTAGATATTATAGGATTCTAGTAATAATATTAAAATTCAAGTTTTGGTAGAGAAGTATAGTGTGATAGGTATATAAGCGAATATATGTGACATCTCATCCATCGGAAGGATTAGAAGTAAATTAAGATCAAATGGGATATTTCCGCTCTAAGCTCAGTATTAATACTCTTCAGTGCTATAAATTTCTTCAATCAACTTTTGATAATTCACCAGGTCGCGTCGCAACAAATGCTGTGCACAACATATTGGAGCGCCGGTAAGTGAGTTTTTTTTATGGTATCTATATATTTTTTTTTTAAATTTCTTATATTTCATTTAAATACAAATTTACATACATATGTATATGAAGTTTTATAAAAGAAAAAAAGAAAGCCAATAAGGGTTTAAAACTTCAAACGAGGGTCCATCCAGGCTGTGATTTGGCCTTGATTCGGGAATAAATTTTGAGGAGTATTAAGGATGTTAGAGTTATAGAGTAGATATATTTGCAAACATTAATGACTGATCCGTTTTCCAAAAATTTAAAAGGAAAAGAACGATAATAATGCTTTGGCATTGAAATTTTTTTTTTGATTTTCCGATGAGTGAGGATGAAGATTTTTCTTTGATGATGTCGGTAACTTTAAGAAATAGACCTAAGTAATTAAGGAATAAATTGCATATAAAGCAAATTTCTTTTTGCTGTTTAAAAAAAAAAAAAAAAGGATTGTCAAGTGTTTCGATTTTTTTTTATGGATATGGCAGCAAGAAGAAAAAAAAGGAAGACAATTTTTTTGAGAAGTAGCTAGTATAGATGGAGTTCTAAACGGTGAAGTTATTGGGAAGTGAATTCGTCATGGAGTGAGGGGTGAAAAAGGAGTTTCAAAATTAAGTGGTAAGGGAAAGTCAGAGGCTTTCCCCTTTTAATTAGGGCTGTTGCGATGTTTTTTTTTTTGGGAGCGCGAGCGATGGCGTTGGAGCATTCCTCAATAAAATTTTCTGTTAAGGGGTGTTATGAAGGGTGGGTAGAGAAAAGCTCCGAGGGCACGACGACCTATGCCCTCATCGAAATGTGGTAGTAAATTTAAAGAAAAAAAGAGAGAAAGATAATCGGTTACTAAATTCCGGGCCTTACTTCTTTTCGGAAGATGGTATATAACGAATCAAACAACAACTAAGATTAAGGCCTGGTTAAAAAAAGTAACACCGTCCATTAGCGAGTGACAAGATCCCCCCCCATCGACGAGCAAAGCATGGCATCCAGCAGGCCTTCGGTCATTTACGCGAGTGGACACCCCTCTCGACTCCTGCCTGGACGGGCCCATGGGTCTGTAGACATGGGTCCTAAAGGTGGGGAAGGTGGTGAAGGGAATTTTTTTTTTTGAGAAGAGAATTGGTAATTTTTTTTCGTTGAGACACTCAGTTGCAGTTTTTATGGAGATCTTTTATGATTCTCTACTGATTGTAAAGTCGGTCTTAGGTATTTTGATGGACTGAGTAGTACGGATAAAGCTTTTTTTTATCAAAGGGGTTGGCAGTAGGTGAGAGGATTCATCGTAAGATAAGAAACGAGGATTCTTTTTAACCGAACGTTGACAGGTGTTGAGTATGTGGATGACCATACCCATACTAAACCAGTATATACTAGTATCAAAAAAAAAAAAAAAAGTAAATATAAATTATAGTTACATATTAGTAAACGTTACAGATGGCGCCCAACGTGGGGCCCGAATTTGGTGACTGATCTTTCTTTATTTTGCTCAAATTGAGAAAGTTAATGTAAATTTTGAATTTTATTGAAATTTTTTTTTTTTGGCGAAAAACTTTTTTTTTGGTTAAAATTTTTTTTTGAATTTGAAATTTTTCTTCCTGGTGTTATCGTTACCGTTGCGTAATAAGTAGCCATAGTTGACCGAGGGGTTAGAGCTTAAGTATTTTCAGACTCCTGTCTGTTGCAACGTGGTTTGCTATTACGCTTAACACCTGAATCTGGCGTTTATCAGTGTCCGTGCTTGGAGTTTTAGTTTTCTTTGGGTAACTGAAAGCACTGATTCAAAGCAAGTTTAGTAGGAAAGCAAGTTTGTTGGAGAAACTTTTCATTCTCTTAGTGGACATCGAGGTTTTCGTCCGGTAGATTTAGGATAAGTTACCGGATCTGCGACTGCTGCGGAAACTTGAAACTTCATAGTTAGGGAAAAGTATTTCCAATTTTCACATTAACGAATCATTTTTGAGGCATTAATTTTTCAATTTCGTCCCCAGGACAGAGAAAACTCTTAACGTTATCCGGTGGGCTAAGGCCATAAATAGTTCCTGGCTTTCACTAGTTGTTTCGTTAAGAGAAAGTAAGTGGCTTTGGGATGGATGTGTTTTGTTATGAGACGTTATACATACATACATACATACATACATACATAGTTAAAATATATTTTTTTAAAATAATTTGTTTTGGAACTTCAGTATTCTTCTAAAGAGTATTATTTTTTTTTGTGACCCCTTCACACCCCGAATTCACTTCCCAGTTTCGAGTATGAGATAATTTGACAGATAATTGTTGAATATTAGTTTGGTTAAGGCCAAGTTTTTTCTTTGATATAATAAGTTTTTGAGAAAAGTTCTTTTTTTTTAAGAAAAAGTTTTTGTTTGAGTGAATTTTTCACGTATTCTACTTTAATACATACAAAGTTGATTACTAGAATAGTTTTTTTTGGTGAGAAGAGAATCAAATTATTTCATCCATAAAAAAAAAAGGAAAGGAAAGTTTTTTTTTGGTATTGCTTATGATAACAATATAAAGCTTAAAGTAGCAGTTATTGTTCAGGTAAGAAGAAAAATAGAAAAAAAAAGAAAAGAGTAAGGAGTTAGTAAGTTTGATAGTTGACACTTTTAAAGGGGAGATAATTCTGAAAAAGTACACATAATGACGGGTAGAGGACGCCGTAAGAATTCCCGAGAGAAAGGAGGAAATGGTAGACGGCGATCCCTATCAAATAACGATGGTGGGGGAAACCCATCACAAGAAGTAGAGGATTCATTGCCAACAGGATCAGGCAATAACGGCACTAATGTACGTAACGAGTCAAATGAACCGCATCATGTTGACCATAGAATATCTTCTAGTCCTAAAGAAGGTAATACTTCTAGGGAACAAGAACATTTCGAAACGTATGTACAGGAGGTAGTCACAGCTATGGTCGGTCTCAAACGAACCGAAGACCAGCGGTTCATACGGGATGAGTTAGAACGTAGTCAAACCAAGTTATTGGAACAAGTGAGAGTTATAGTGAGGGAAACGCTTGCTAATATCACTCCCGCTCCACCGTCAAACATCCAAGATACTCGAAGACTATACAATGCGACCACTCCCAGTGTACAACCTGCTGATCATCGTTCACAACAACCTAATACTACCAACACCGCCACAAATGCTTACCCTTCGGATGAACAAGAAGTTCATCCAGTCAACATGGCTCGTGGTTCAAATGTTGACAACTTTTTAGCTCAGTTAAGCAATATGAACTTAAATGTTTCACCTCACACCGCGAACCAAACTAACCCAGTTCCTGTACCTACTCCGTCCCCTTCAGCTTCAGTATTTCGTTTCCCTCATTATCACAAATGGGGAATAAAATTTGACCACAAGAACATGTCCATCGACGATTTCCTGTTCCGCCTTGAACGGGTTAAGGACAGTTACAATGTAACGTGGGTTGAAGTGGTCCAGAATTTTCACCATTTTGTCAGTGGTCGTGTGGAAACGTGGTACTGGATGTTCTTAAAGAATAATCCGCGTGCTTGTTGGTCAACATTACGTTTAGCTCTTATCGAGCAATACAGGAGTTTGGAGACCGATAGCGAGTTATCTCGCAAAATGATTGACCGAAAGCAGATGCCGAACGAAAGTTTCGATGATTTTTACGATGATCTTATAAAGTTTAATTCGAGGCTACGGGTACCAAAACCTGTAAAAGAGATCATAGAACTAATCAAACAGAACGTGCGACGGCGGATGGGGGAATTGTTAGTAATGTTAGTAACATTCAGCACCCACAGTTTGCCAGAGATGGTCTACGTATGCCGTACGATCGAGAAATTCCTAAACGGAAATGAACCGCTCAAAGCCAAGTATCCATTTAACCAGGTATCTACGCAGCCATCCAGACGTCAGGTTAGTGAATTGGAAAATTTATCGGAAGACTCTGACTTTGCAATTCCCGCGAAAGTTGAGGCCTACCAAAGGGAAGCCAATATACTTAAATGTTGGAATTGCAAAGCAGAGGGACATACATTTCGAGAGTGCGACAATCCTAAACGGAACTTATTTTGCTTCAGGTGTAGTCGCGATAATGTTATAACACCTAAGTGTGATAGATGTTCGGGAAACCGGCCATCGAGCAATCCTTCGACCGGGGGGAAGTGCTCGATAGCAGAACACCCGGAAAATTAACGAAAGTAAAACCGAGTCCAGCAAAGGTTACTCTACTCCTACATTCCCCAGAAGAGATAAAAAGTAGAGAAGAATCCCAGATAAGTCCCAAGAATATACAAGTAGAAAAGTCTAATTTTTCAAATAAACCGATTCACCAACGCATTAAAGAATACTACGAAGCACGTAGAAGAATAGTGACTTTTCCCACGACTTCAGAGAAAATATTAAAATTACGGGATCGAATGAAGAGAAAGAAAGAACTTTATAAATCAGTGGCAGCTACGACCTTGGATTGTTCAGAGGACGATCCTCGTCCTTATATAACCGTTGAAGTTTTCGGTAAGAAAGTTCGAGGTTTGCTCGATTCTGGAGCAAGCGTGAGCTGTTTGGGAACTGGTGCCCTTGAATTTTTAAAAGAAAACCAAATTCAATTCAAACGATTTTCTTCTTCGATTTCTACAGCAGACGGTCAGAAACAATCCATAGTTGGGATGGTAACGGCGCAAATTAATTACAAAGGCAAAGCCAATGTCATGAATTTGTTCGTCGTGCCATCATTGACCCAACAATTATATCTAGGTGTGGATTTCTGGAGAATTTTCCAGTTAGCTCCTCACATAATCTCTGAAATATCACTAATCAAGGAAACAACCAGTAAGTTAGGAAGTGCAATTGAGTGTGACTTGACCGATCACCAGCGTGAATCACTTCGTGAAATAGTCCAACAATTTCCGTCGTTTACGATGAAGGGCTTAGGAAAGACTCATTTGGTAGAACATGTAATTGACACGGGAGAGGCGCGGCCCATAAAGCAACGCCACTATCCCATTTCTCCAGCGATACAAGCCCTAGTATATGAGGAATTGGATCGCATGCTTGCTTTGGGGGTCATCGAAGAAAGTTCCAGCGCATGGTCTTCTCCAGTCGTACTTGTACGAAAACCTGGAAAGAATCGCCTGTGCTTGGACTTTCGGAAGGTGAACCAAGTAACAAAGAAAAATGCGAGCCCCATTGCTCATATAGAGGGACTGTTAGCACGCCTTTCAGATACACACTTTATATCGAGTGTGGATCTGAAAGATGCGTACTGGCAGATACCACTGGAGAAAAGTTCGCGAGAGAAGACAGCTTTCACTGTCCCTGGTAGGCCACTCTACCAGTTTAAAGTCATGCCATTTGGCCTTTCCAACGCTGCCCAAAGTCTAACCTATTTGATGAACCTTGTAGTACCTTCAGAATTACGAGAACAGGTTTTCGTATACCTAGACGATTTGCTAGTCATATCCAGAAATTTCGATGAACATTTGCGAATTCTTGGCGTTATAGGGAAAAGGTTGCTTGAAGCAGGTTTGACGATAAACGTCGAGAAGTCGAAGTTCTGCTTCAAGGAACTCCAGTACCTAGGTTATGTAGTAGGGCAAGGGTGCCTAAAGCCCGATTCGGCAAAGGTTTCTGCGATACTGGACTTCCCAGTCCCGAAGACAACAAAGCAAGTTAGAAGATTTCTCGGTATGGCAGGCTGGTACCGTAGATTTATAGGTAATTTTTCGACCCTCGCGGCCCCTATGACAGACGCTTTAAAGAAAGGGAAAAAGTTTGAATTTGGAAGAGAAGCGGAAAAAGCGTTTGAATTGACCAAGATAGCCTTAACATCCGATCTTATTTTTATTAACCCCGACTTTTCCAAAGAGTTTATTATCTTGTGTGATGCGTCAGCATCTGGTATTGGCTGTGTATTATGCCAAAAAGATGAAAGTGGTGCCGAACGACCCATATACTATTATTCACAAAAGTTGAATTCGGCTCAACGAAACTATTCGGTTACTGAACGAGAGTGTTTGGCAGCCGTCAGAGGCATACAAAAATTTCGACCATACGTAGAAGGGTATAGGTTCACGGTTGTAACAGACCACTCAAGCTTGAAGTGGCTAATGAGTTTGCGACACCCAACGGGAAGATTGGCGCGCTGGAGTCTGAAACTACAAGGGTTCGATTTTGGGATTGAACACCGGTAGGGTACCTTAAATGTAGTGCCAGATGCTCTATCTCGAGTACATGAGGTAGAGGCACTAGATTTAACGGTATGCCCACCGGAGTCGATGTCAAAAAGCCCTACCGATGTTCTTCATGTTGATTTGGAGGATCCGAGTTTCAAATCGGAGGAATATCTTCAAATCATTGAGCACATCGGACAAAATAAAGACCAGCTTCCTGACCTTCAAGTTTCGGACGGTTTCGTATACAAGAAGGTCAGTCATTGTACAGGGAATCCACTCCAAGACGATTTGGTCTGGAAATTATGGATTCCAGCGACGCTGACGAACCGTTTGATCTCGTTGGCTCATTGCCCACCCAGAGCTTCACACGGTGGCATTACTAAAACGCTTTTTAAGCTTAGACAGCAATATTTTTGGCCAAATATGGCATCTCATGTCAAGACGTTTCTGGAAAACTGCGAAGTCTGCAAAACAACCAAAGCCCCTAACAGTATCCTTAGAGCGGAAATGGGAAAATCTTTCTCCGTGGACAGGCCCTTCCAACATCTTTATGTGGACTTCCTGGGTCCTTACCCACGAACTAAAAGTGGAAACACCCAGATCGTAATAGCCCTAGATCAATTGACGAAATTTGTCTTGATTAAACCCCTCCGAAAAGCAAACTCTCGAACAGTTATAAAGTTTCTAGAAGAAGACATCTTTCTGATTTTTGGGGTCCCCGAGAGCATCCTGTCAGATAACGGCAGTCAATTTATTAGTCAGGAATTTGCAAAAATTGGTGAAAACTTTCGGCATTACACATTATAGAACGGCAGCATACTCGCCCCAGGCTAATGCGAGCGAGCGAGTGAATCGCTCAATTCTCGCAGCTGTCCGAGCATACATAGATCCCAAACAAACCAACTGGGACATATACTTGCCTTCAATTGGAAGTGCACTACGCGCTACAATACATTCTGCGATCGGAATATCTCCTTACGAAGCTCTATTCGGGCATCGCATAATTGAGCATGGTGCAGACTATAAATTATTACGGGGGCTGACAGGGTTGAACCATTCAGAAATAGATTGGCTACCGAAAACTGCTAGGATGAACGTGTTGCACTCGTATTTGAAGTCAGCTTTAGAGCGGACTCACGAAGCTTACGAACGAACATATAATTTGAGAAGCAGGGTGATATCATACCAGGTGGGTGATGTTCTGTTCAAACGTAACTTCATCCTTAGCGATGCGTCCAAGCATATAAATGCTAAGTTATGCCCAAAATTTATAAAAGTGACTGTCTGCAAAATAGTAGGGAATAATTTGTATGAAGTCGTAGACAGCAAAGGTCACAAATCAGTCGCACATTCAAAAGACCTTAGGAAATGACAGCATAAAACGAATACAAAAATCGAAGGGTAGTTGCCCGGCTCTCTCAGCTGTACATGAGACTCTCCCGTACAAAAAAAAAATATAAAACTTCGATCACAGTTTCGTCTCATATCCTTTTAGTACAGGAAGCCTGTGACAAAAGGATATGTTGTGTAGGAAGCGGTCCCACAACCTCTTTTGTAAGATCTCTAAGAGAACACGAATATCCTTCATACCTTGTCCAAACAATAGTTAAAAAAATTGGTTTTCAAATAACGTTGAATGAAAACCAGGAATTTTTTTCTCGAAACAAGTTTGATTTTGTTTTATTTCTTAAAATGCACTATTTTAAACTTCCTAACGATCAGCACAACTCGACGACATGAAAGCAACTTCCAAAGTTAATTATCAGGCAAACAACAACGAAACTTTCGATAACCCGATGCCGAAGTCCGTCGCACATATACGTGTGCATTAAGCTTTAAGCATTGTGTCCAAGACTAAAAGTTAAAAGTGGCTGGTGCGTTCAGAAAATGGAAGCGATTCGTTCGAACCATCCCGTACCAAAACTCAACTTCCGCTTTAGTCCATTCTCATCCGTTCCATTTCACAAAATGAAAGGTGATCGGTCGTCCTCGTGGTGTCGTTCGTCGGAATATAAATTCTTTTGGTTTTGAGTCGTTGCGGGAAGTAGTTTCGCCTTCTAAACTTCGTAGTAGTTTCCTTCTAAAAAGAAAAAAAAGAAGAAAACGAAGATAAATACTTATAACGAGGAACTAAACAACTATTCCCCACCATTCTTTTTTTTTTAATCGGCAACAATTGTTCCCGACCCCATTATTGGGAAAATCTATCATGGTACAGGCAGCAAAAAGGCTCAACGAGGCACCGAAATCTAAAAATTCTGAGGTAAGATGATAGATCTTGGGGAGAGGGAATTCGTTTTTTCTTGTTAAAAGAAAACAATGTGTTTTCCATAGATTTTTTTTGAGATTTTTCCATATCGCCGGACCGGCCCACGACGGACACGGCGACGCCGACGCACGTCAAACCTCAATCTTTGCCCGGAGAAGGCGATTGTAGTATCTACATATGTATGTATCAAAAGATACATTATAGTTCGCGAAAGGTAATTTAATAATCTTATAAGTAAAAGGATTACTCTAAAGCAATCTCTTTCCTTATGTAGAAACGTAATTTAGGAAGTGGTTTTCTTCCAAAGGTAACGAGTCTACGGGATACTGGACGGGATAATTCCCATATCAGTCGAATCACTTTGGCTGGCAACAGCCCTATTAGCCAACATCCGAAGAAAGGCCAATCCTGATTCAGAAATTTCTTTGAGAAGAACGTACAAGAACCAACGAGACATCTATAGAGCTTCTATCGCAAGCTCAAGAAGAAAGAGGAAAAACTCCCTCGGTTGCCCCTTGGGCTATCCAAAAAAGCACAGGCGCGGAAGGCAGGAGTTGCAGAAAAATTAAGGTTTTGTGTTGCTGAAAGTAACAAAAGAAAAGGAAATTAAATTTAAATCAAAAAAACAAAAGAAAAGTGAAAGGTTAAAAAAATAATTTTTGAGCGGAGAATAACTGCAAGAAAAAAAAAAGTGAAAAGATAATTATAAGAAAGGATAACAGGAGTGCTGAAAAGAAAGTGAGAAAAGAAATTTGAGAAAAGGAGGATTAGTGCAACTACAAAAGAAAAGAAAATTTGAAACTAAAGTTTAAATTTAAAGTTAAAAAATTACGATTTAATTAGTAAATTGAAGGTTACGATAACTAAATGATTGTAAGGCTGAAAGGAAAATTTGATAATTTGATTAAGAAGGAAGGAAAGAAAATTAGACTAGGTACCGATGAAACTAAAGTGCTGAAAAGAAAAAAAAAACAAAGAACAAAAAAAAAAAAAAGTAATTACATAGAAAAAATTGTACCTACTTACCTAAAAGGAGAATAAAAAAGTTCTATACGGACACACATCATACATATATATGTATAGATACATATGTAGGTACGTACGTATGTACATATATTCGAAATTTGAAAATTAAATATTTTTTTTTTGTAAACTAGAAAATTTGTTCGATTAAAGGAAAAAGTAGAATAGGTTTTGATTATTAAAGCAAAGAAAAAGAAATGATAAAAAGTGATTGAATAATTTAGTGAAATAGTATAGTTAACTGGAACAAGTATGAAACTTGGGAAAACTACAGTAAAGTTGAGATAAAAAAAAAAAAGTGAAGTTAAGTAAATAAGATAGGTGTAATAAGGAGAAAAGATTATATTAGGATTAGATATATAGGATTCTAGTAATAATATTAAAATTCAAGTTTTGGTAGAGAAGTATAGTGTGATAGGTATATAAGCGAATATATGTGACATCTCATCCATCGGAAGGATTAGAAGTAAATTAAGATCAAATGGGATATTTCCGCTCTAAGCTCAGTATTAATACTCTTCAGTGCTATAAATTTCTACAATCAACTTTTGATAATTCACCAGGTCGCGTCGCAACAAATGCTGTGCACAACATATTGGAGCGCCGGTAAGTGAGTTTTTTTTATGGTATCTATATATTTTTTTTTTAAATTTCTTATATTTCATTTAAATACAAATTTACATACATATGTATATGAAGTTTTATAAAAGAAAAAAAGAAAGCCAATAAGGGTTTAAAACTTCAAACGAGGGTCCATCCAGGCTGTGATTTGGCCTTGATTCGGGAATAAATTTTGAGGAGTATTAAGGATGTTAGAGTTATGGAGTAGATATATTTGCAAACATTAATGACTGATCCGTTTTCCAAAAATTTAAAAGGAAAAGAACGATAATAATGCTTTGGCATTGAAATTTTTTTTTTGATTTTCCGATGAGTGAGGATGAAGATTTTTCTTTGATGATGTCGGTAACTTTAAGAAATAGACCTAAGTAATTAAGGAATAAATTGCATATAAAGCAAATTTCTTTTTGCTGTTTAAAAAAAAAAAAAAAAGGATTGTCAAGTGTTTCGATTTTTTTTTATGGATATGGCAGCAAGAAAAAAAAAAGAAAGACAATTTTTTTGAGAAGTAGCTAGTATAGATGGAGTTCTAAACGGTGAAGTTATTGGGAAGTGAATTCGTCATGGAGTGAGGGGTGAAAAAGGAGTTTCAAAATTAAGTGGTAAGGGAAAGTCAGAGGCTTTCCCCTTTTAATTAGGGCTGTTGCGATGTTTTTTTTTTTGGGAGCGCGAGCGATGGCGTTGGAGCATTCCTCAATAGAATTTTCTGTTAAGGGGTGTTATGAAGGGTGGGTAGAGAAAAGCTCCGAGGGCACGACGACCTATGCCCTCATCGAAATGTGGTAGTAAATATAAAGAAAAAAAGAGAGAAAGATAATCGGTTACTAAATTTCGGGCCTTACTTCTTTTCGGAAGATGGTATATAACGAATCAAACAACAACTAAGATTAAGGCCTGGTTAAAAAAAGTAACACCGTCCATTAGCGAGTGACAAGATCCCCCCCCATCGATGAGCAAAGCATGGCATCCAGCAGGCCTTCGGTCATTTACGCGAGTGGCCACCCCTCTCGACTCCTGCCTGGACGGGCCCATGGGTCTGTAGACATGGGTCCTAAAGGTGGGAAGGTGGTGAAGGGAATTTTTTTTTTTGAGAAGAGAATTGGTAATTTTTTTCGTTGAGACACTCAGTTGCAGTTTTTATGGAGATCTTTTATGATTCTCTACTGATTGTAAAGTCGGTCTTAGGTATTTTGATGGACTGAGTAGTACGGATAAAGCTTTTTTTTATCAAAGGGGTTGGCAGTAGGTGAGAGGATTCATCGTAAGATAAGAAACGAGGATTCTTTTTAACCGAACGTTGACAGGTGTTGAGTATGTGGATGACCATACCCATACTAAGCCAGTATATACTAGTATCAAAAAAAAAAAAAAAGTAAATATAAATTATAGTTACATATTAGTAAACGTTACAAAGATCAAGATTCTCAAAGATTCTTATGGCGGGAGTGTGACACAAAAAAAACCTTTGATGTGTACATTATGGAATTCATGATACAAGGCTCAGCTAGTTCGCCGTGCTCAGCCCAGTATGTGAAAAATAAAAACGCCAAGGAATTTATTCATGAGAATGACAAGCTGTAAATGCTATACTTGATAATCATTGGGTGCATGATTATGTAGATAGTTTTTCGGACATTTCAGAGGCCATTTCAATTCGCTCAAGTGTAAGAGATATTCACAGTTATGGTGGTTTTAAGTTGCGAAATTTCGTTTCAAATTCCAACGAAGTGATGAACGCATTAACATGTCCAGAGATTTCGAAAACCCTAGAATTCAGCATGGATATGGAAGGAACAACCGAGAAAGTCTTGGGAATGCATTGGAACATTGAGGAAGACGTTTTCACGTTCAAATTAAAATTCCATGGAATACACAACGATGTTTTTGAAAAGTCAATGCATCTAACGAAACGCCAACTTCTCAGCATTGTGAGTTCCGTATTCGATCCATTCGGATTCATAGCAAACCTTTTGATATATGGAAAAGTTTTGCTGCAGAAGCTATGGAAAAGTGGAGTCGAATGGGATGAAAAGATTCCAGACGCTCTGAATAGATGGCGTGATGAGTTGCCAAATGTTAGCAATTTCGAGCTTAATCGAAATTACTCCAAAATCTTATTGTCGCCAACCTTGAGAAATCTTCAGCTTCACGGGTTTGTCGATGCAAGTGAGCAAGCCTTTGCTGCCGTAGCTTACTTAAGAATTCAAAGCGAATATGGAGTAGAAGTAGCCTTTGTGGCCGGTAAAACTAAATGTGCCCAACAGAAATATTTGTCTATTCCTAAGTTAGAATTACAAGCTGCGATCTTAGGACTTCGTCTCCGTAACACAATCATCGAAGGTCATAAGTTTAAATTATAGAGAACAGTTTTTGGAGTGACTCTAAAACAGTTTTATCTTGGAAAGGGTCAGATCATCGAAAATACAAACCCTTTGTAGCACACAGAGTTGCCGAGCTGCTTGAATCAACAAAAATTGGTGAATGGCGATAGGTGCCTACGAAATTGAATGCTGCCGATGATGCCACAAGAACTAGAGCTCCACCAAAGTTTGAAATCAAAAGTCGCTGGATAACTGGACCACAATTTCTCAAGGAGGACGAGTCGATGTGGCCCGTTATGATCACGAATGAAGCTGAGACGCCTGAGGAGCTTCGACCAAGCTACCAATGTTTACATATTGATAATACACCGCCTATATACCCGTTGTTGATAGACATGAAAAGGTTCTCCGACTATTTGAAACTTCAGAGGGTAACAGCATGGGCACTGAGGTTTATTAACAATATCAGAAAGTAGCCTAACAAGAAAAATATATCTAAGGTTGAACTTTCTGTTAAGGAGTTGGAACAAGCTGAAATCCTACTATGCCGCCAAGCACAATCTGAACTTTTTAACCAAGAAATTTGTCTACTGAGCCAAGGAAAGCCAATCAACCAAAAAAGTTTGATTTATAACTTAACGCCAACTCTCGATGAAAACGGATTGTTACGTGTCAATGGCCGTATAAATTATGCTACGACTATTCCATTACATTCAAGAAAGGAATCCAATTATTACTCACCGAATACATTGCTTAATGATTCACCAGAATGATGAAGCAATTATAGCCCGTATTCGTCAAAAATTTTTGGGTGCCGAGTTTGAGAGTGCTTTTAAAAAATGTCAAGGCAAGGTGTAATATTTGAAAACTGATAAAAGCACGACCTCAAGTGCCTCAGATGGGTCAGCTGCCGCCATATCGATTGACACCATATGTAAGACCATTTACATATACTGGTTTGGATTATTTTGGCCCGATTACCATCACAGTCAACCGCCAGCATGAAAAACGCTGGGTAGCCTTGTTTACGTGTTTGACAACTAGAGCCATACACTTGGAGTTAGCCACTGATCTTTCAGCCGATGCATGCATCATTTGTATCAGAAACTTCTCCAACAGAAGAGGCTTGCCATCAAGAATAAGAAGTGACAATGGTACCAATTTCGTCCGAGCGAATAAAGAATTGCGTTATAAAGAAAATGCCTTTGAAAATGAAAAAATGACTTCTTCGTTATAAACTTATGGAATTGAGTGGGTTTATAACTGCCCCAGCAACCCGAGCGCTGGAGGTTGTTGGGAGAGGATGGTGAGAACAGTTAAACGAGTTTTGGATTATACCCTTAAGGAAACAACACCAAGGCAAGATACGTTGATGAGTCTACTTATAGAAGGAGAAAATATTATAAATAGTCGCCCGCTGACTCATCTACCTGTGTGTTGTGAAGACGATGAACCTTTGACTCCAAACCATTTCCTATTAGGAGGAATGAACTGCACTCAGATACCAGGTGAATTAGAAAACAGGCTATGGTGTTTAAAGAAGAAATGGAGGATTGTCCAGGCATTAAAAAATAAGTTCTGGAAACGATGGATATCTGAGTACTTACCTGAGCTGACGAGGCGATCAAAGTGGTATGAAAAGGTAGACCCAATAAAAAAGGAGATTTAGTTTTGGTATGTGAAGATGGTATGCCGAGAGGACAATGGCGGAGAGGAAGAATTGTTGAAACCTTTCCAGCATCAGATGGCCAAGTAAGATCAGCAACAGTAAAAATAGCCGGAGGTGGAACTTTCAGAAGGCCTGCATCCAAGTTGGCTGTTTTGGACATAGCTGAGGTTAGTGAATCGAATGGGGTTATTCACGGGGCCAGGGATGTTGCCAACTTAAAGTGCAGCCATGTGGGCGGAGGGTAAAAATATGATGAGGGTACATTTGGTAATGGGACAGGGCTATTTAACGAAGGCTTTCGTTAAAATCCAACATTTTAAAATAAAAAGCCAGTGAGGAGGAATGAAGAGATTTTATTTGCGTGTCCGTATCCAAAAAGAACACTAAGACTTTATGTAAAAGACCTATATTTTTATTTGCGTGTCCGTATCTAAAAGAACACTAAAATTTCATGTAAAACTTATAGATTTCACTAAGAAGTAAGTAAAACTTACATAAAGATTGAATGAGCATTAATTTATATGCATATTATTGCAGAAAAATAAATGTCAAATACTTATCGGTAAGAAAATTTGCATTAATAATTTAAAGAAGTCTGTAAGAACGCCTGTCGCCCACAATATTCCTTATTGCAGGGTGGCTCATGAAATGTAGGTACCAAATGTCTTGTTTTTCTCTTATGGGTTTTGGATGAATTATACTCATATTAATAAAATGAGCGTTTGGTTAACATTGAAGCCTTAAAAAGTTTTGACGTTGCATTATTAAAATTTCACATTAAAAATGAAAATTTTGCAGTTATTTTTTTAAAGAAAAAAAATTGCCTTATATATTCGCTTTGCCATATTTTCATCGTCAGTTTTATGATAGTAACAGCTGGTTGAAAAATTAGCTTAGTTCCCTATTACCCTGGTTTGGACAGACAGACAGGGATTATCCAATGGTAAAACCAATATTTTTTTGATCCAAATCTGTCTAAACACCAAAGTTTTTAAGAAAATTTCACTACATACAAAATGTATCTACCTATGTACAATTGCAAACTGAAAATTTGATTGAAATAAATAATAAATTTGATTAAAATAATAAAACATACAAAAACTGTATCAAAAATATATGTTTAACAATGTCACCCTTTACAAAAAATATGTGTAACTTTGTTTAAACAAACTACCGTTTAAAGAGTTTCTTAAGATGTCGTCAAAACATCTGTGTTATAATCACATTTTTATAGAGTCAGAAACCCCTTAACGACTTCATGATAAGATATCAAACAAATCAAATTGAAAGAAGAGAGAAACAATGAAAGTGTCAACTGAGTGTCAACAAAGAGTTAAAAAACAAAAACTATAAGCAATTATCTATTATGTTCATGCGCGTACTAAGCCAATTGATGAGCAATTTTTGGCCTTAAGTCTCTTGCAGCTCCCTAAACTCTTTTTCTATTTTCTAATTAATAGTACCTATATATTATGTACAGTAAATACGAAAATAAGAAACGCGCAATTCACAAATGTCAGATGACACATAAACTTTTTTTTTCAAACAAAAGAAAGAGAATATTAATTCTACTTAAAGATACAATTTTGAGCCTTCATAAAGACGTTTTAGTCATAACATCCACAAAATATCTTCGAAATGTATTTGAAAAAGTAATAAGAAATATACTCTTACGCAATTTAAACATACTCATTTTAAAAAGGTTGTAAAGAGGGTCTACAGAGAGCCAATATAAACAAATTTGCCATTGTTGGAGCGTAGCTTTCATGAAAAGGAACTGACTGAACAACCAGAAAGGTCTCGTGTGAACAACCAGAAATGTCTCGTGTGGACGAACTTGAAATGTCAATATTGTTACTCACTCTGTACTTTTAATGTCATTAATGTCAAATAAGTTCAATTGTACAGTCATTTTTGTTATCAATTTTTATTAATGCCAATTTGTCAATTATCATTAAAAGGAGTAAAATAAATCATTACGTTGTCAACCACTGGAGTGTGAAAATCATCTTTTATTCAATACGAAACATTTTGGTCCTTCGAGCCGGATATACATATATTAATACTGTGATATCAAAAACTTAAGACTATGATACTAATAGAAATAGAAAAAGACTGATAATAAATAAGAAATACAGTGATACTCAATTAAACTGAAGCTGTGATATATATGTGGATTTTTGTCGTTATAGGAGTGCCACCATTATTCTTGTGGATTTCATCGTCTTTCATCGTACAACGTACGCCTGCAATTTTCCAGCGGAGCACCTGTCCTGCAACAAATTAACAAGGAATTATTGAAGCAATTGAGTAGCATTAAAATTAATTACATGTTAAGTGCATAAACCGACAAAAACTTTTTTTTGATTTAATTACACCAATTTTAAGAAATTGCCATTGGATTGTTCCAGTTAATTTGCCGTTGTCGAGTCCAGTTAATAGTTGCCGTTGCTGAGTCCAGTTGTTCATAGCAGTTGTCCGAAGCTGTTATTCATAGCCGTTTTACATTGCTGTTGTCCATAGCTGTTTTGCCGTTGTCATCGTTTATCATTGATATATTTTTTTCATCATTTTACGGAATCCTGCAAATCAAAGTGAGTGCAATTAATTTCATATTATAAATTATTATTGAGTGTTAATAAATTACAATGAGTGAGTCAGCCTCAGTGAAATAGTTTAAGAAAACTTGTGCTCAAGTCAAGAAGAGCTTCACGAGTTATAAGAATTTGGGTGCTGAAAAGAAATCCAAAAGTTATTTACATGGGCGTTTGAGTGTTTTAGAGGAAAATTACAGAAAAATCAGTGGGCTCTCCGATGAAATCCAAAGGTCCGAAGAAAACGAAGATGTGGCCGACAAATGCGAGGAATTATATTATGCAATTGTCGAAATTTTTCTTTGTTACAAATCAGAAATTTCAAACGATTTGGAAGGGTTAATTAGGTCAGATAGTGGTCAATCTCGTGAAGGTTCTAGAAGAAAGATCGAAAAGAAGGATGAATCTAATTTGAATAGTTCAATAAAGGCATCAACTGTACATGAGATTAAGCTTCCACGAATAACTCCTATAATTTTCTATGGGGACTATAATAATTGGCGTCCTTTTCATGATATTTTTGTGAAGTTGATCCATAACAACTCGACAATATCCAATATCGAGGAGTTAACATATTTAAAATCATGTTTGAAGGGTAGCCCTGCATCATTGTTGGATTATTTAGAAATCAATAATGACAATTATGACATTCATAACGGAAGCAGCTGCACAACAACTTAAATTAAGAAAATGTCGCAGACTGATCGAAGTTTCTGGATTTGGAAATAATAAAAATGGTTCTTGTCAAAGCTTTGTTAATATATAACTTAAATCGATACACACCTCTTTTGAAACTGTTGCTAGGGCGTTCGTTTTCCAAACTTTAACTGGTTTACTTCCCAATAAAGAGTTCCTTCCACATCAATGGACTCATATTCAGGGTTACAGTTTAGCCGATCCTTCATTTTATAAGCCGTCTGGTGTTGATTTACTTCTGGGTAGTGATGTTTTTTCTGAAGTCGTTTTGCCAGAAATATTTAGGGGAACCAAGCCTGTTGCTCTTATTGCTCAAAATACGCAACTGGGATGGATTTTCTTCGGTAAGGTACCTGTTGAAACATTTCGTATTCACCTGCAGCTGGTCGATATTGATTCACAACTTCAGAAATTCTGGGAAATTGAAGAATCACCTTTTGAGGAACCTGAAGTTGCTGAAGACGCTGCCTGTGAGAATCATTTTCAGACGTACACCAGTCGTTTACCAGATGGACGATTTGAAGTTGCTTTACCATTCAAAGAAGGTGCTCGACCCGCACAAGAAGAAAGTCAACAAGGAGCTTTGAGGAGGTTTCTTCAACTTGAACGAAGATTCGATAACAACACCGAGTTACACGAGCAGTATTCCGCCTGTGTCTCCGAATATCGTCAACTCAATCAGATGGAAGAAGTAGATGTTAGCCAAGGTAAAGTGCTTATGTCACCATTCCATTATGTTTTGCCCCATCATGCTGTGTTTAAGGAGTCCAGTACCACAACGTAGCTGCGAGTAGTTTTCGATGCTGCCTTTAAAACTACTGACGATACTTCCTTAAACGAACATCTTCGGCAGATCCAAATGAGAGAAGCAGACACCTTTTATCAGCTGATTTACTTGAGAGACAACAAGCAGAGTCCGTTGAAGGTGTATCGGTTGAAGACAGTAACATTTGGAACCGCTTTTGCTCCCTATCTGGCCACACGAACATTGAACAAGCTCGCTGACGACGAAAGGCACAATTATCCGTTAGCAGCTCAGATGATACGCCATGACATGTACGTTGATGACTTGGTAAGCGGAGCAGACTCAATTCGCGGAGCTCAACAGAAGGTAAGCGAAATCAACCAACTTCTGTCTTCAGCTGGCTTCCAATTGCGTAAATGGGCCAGTAATTTTGAAGACGCTCTTGTCACCATTGCTCCCCAATAACGTGCAGTTAATTTCCTGCTGCCCTTTGAGTAATCAGAGACTCTGGGAATAAAATGGCTTCCGCACAGCGATTCCTTTTCTTTTCAGTGGATCCAATCCGAATCAATAGAAGTCACTAAGCGAGCAATTCCCCAACTATTGCCAAACTTTTCGACCCACTTGGTTGGATTTCTCCATGTGTGATATCTGCAAAACTCGTGATGCGAAAGCTATGGTTGAAGGGTTTGGCATGGGACGCACCTATTCCACTGGAGCTGCAACGAGAATGGTTGTCTCTGCAAGCAGAACTTCCGCTTCTTCAAGACATTAGAGTTCAACGTTGGATTTTCACTGAAAGGAGTAATTTGGAGTTAGAACTACATGGATTCAGCGATGCTTCGATGCAGGCTTATGGAGCAGTATTTTTTTCTAAGGGCTTTGGATAAAAATAACCGAATTTACACTCACCTTGTTATGTCGAAAACTAGGGTTGCTCCCCTGAATATTGTTTCACTTCCTCGACTTGAGTTATGTTGTGCTGTGATGCTAGCTCGACTTTTAAGCTATGTTCAAAGGGTCTTGCAGTTAGGTCAAATCAAAACCTTCGCATGGACTGATTCCACGATCACATTATGCTGGATTTCTGCACCGCCATCTAAATGGAAAACTTTCGTTAACAATAGAGTCGCGGAAATACAGAGGCTAGCTACCGTCTGGAATCATGTTCCAACAAAACACAATCCTGCAGACTTGGCATCTAGAGGAGTTTCGCCATTGAAACTTAAAGACAACCGTCCTTGGTGGCCGGGACCCGAATATCTTCAGGCTGATTGGAAGTTTTCAAACCCAAGTCCAACAACATCCTTTGAAACCGAAGAGGAAATGCGTCCAGAAAAGGTCCATTTACATATCGTTGACACTGAAAACCAAGTGCAAAGGTTAATGGAGAAAATTTCAGATTTCAAAAAAACTTATACGTACCATTGCTTATTGCCGGAGGATTGCATTCTTTTATGTCAAAAAAATAACAAAGGATCAGATTTCAACAGTCGATCTTCAAAACGAGACTTTTAATTGCATTAGAGTGGCACATGGTCAAACGTTTGCAGAAGTAATCAAGGATTTGACAAAGCATCCGAGATCATTAAAACACTTTGGATCGTTACATCCCTTTATTGACTGCCATGGAATATTGCGAGTAGGAGGGCGTCTACAAAATTCAAATTTGCAGTACGAGCAAAAACACCCAATCATCTTAAAATCTAATTATGCTTTCACGCAACTGCTAATTAGAGAAGCCCATGAAAACACATTCCATGGTGGAATGCAGCAAATGATTACATACCTTCGCTCAAGGTATTGGATTTTGAATCTAAAAAAAAGCGTAAAAAAATACATTCATCATTGTAACATCTGTTTTCGATTCGGAGCCAAGCCTTTGCAGCAGTTGATGGGAATTCTACCGGCTTCTCGTGTCAGAATCTCTCACCCGTTTACGCACACTGGAGTAGATTATGCAGGACCGATAGATGTAAAGGCCTGGAAAGGACGGGGAGGCAAAATATTCAAGGGATATTTCGCAATATTTGTTTGTTTAGCCACAAAGGCAATACACCTGGAAGCTGTCACCGATATAACAACTCAGACATTTTTGGCAGCTTTTCGAAGATTTACTGCACGCCGAGGAATCTGTAGAGAAATCTACAGTGACTGTGGGAAGAATTTCGTAGGAGCGCATACCGAACTTCAAAGAATGCTGAAGGCCTCTAACTTGGACTGGAAGCAAGTCCAGTCAATAACAACCAATGTCGGAACAAATTGGATTTTCATTCCTCATGCTTCTCCGCACTTTGGAGGTCAATGGGAAGCAGGAGTGAAATCTATCAAGTTTCACTTAAAGCGGATCGTTAGAAACGAGACCCTAACATTTGAGGAACTCAGCCCACTTGTAACTCAAATAGAAGCATGTTTAAACTCGAGCCCTCAATGCCCCTTGTCCGACAACTTCGACGACTTTGGAATTTTAACACCAGCTCACTTCCTAATTGGAACGTCAAGTTTCCTTCTACCAGATCCAGATATAAGCTTGAAAAAAATTACTTACCTGGATAGATGGAGACAATTACAAGCAGCAGTTAACTCATTCTGGAAGCAGTGGAGCGGTACTTTTCCCGCTTACAACGACGACCGAAATGGTTGCACCAAGAACCACAACCTCAAGTTGGAGACTTAGTGCTGCGCTGAAAGATGAACGTCTACCACCATCACAATGGGCTCTTGCACGCATCACTTCATTAGTTCCAGGAACCGATAAGCTTACTCGTGTTGTAAATCTAAAAACAAAATCAGGTGAACTCAAAAGACCAATAACAAAAATTTGACTTCTACCCCCAAACAAGAAACCAGATGAAACTGCAACAATCTAACCATTCAATCTAAAACAAAATTATGCACTCTTCAGATCATGCAAATCATACAAGCAAAACACTCAAATATTATACAATACACTCAAATAAGATATTTCCAAACCAAGGGAAGTCAATCATTATATATCACTCACAGTCAATCATTCGATATCACTTACAGCCAATCATTCGATATCACCCACAGTCGGAAAAATCAAAATACTCATTTATATCATGCACACTCAATCAAATAAATAAAATTCACATATTCTATATCACACTCAAACAAAATCAAGGTCATTCATTCTGTATCACACTCATATAAAATCAAAAATTATGTATTCAATTCTTCTCACAAAGGAGATCAAAACAATTTATTGATACAAGCATAACTAAAAAAAAAATTCACATTTCGAATTTCACTCACATGAATTGCACAATCGCATTAAATTTAACTTTATATTAAAAAATTAAAATATCATTAAAGGGGAAACAATTTCAATTCACTTTTTTTAAATCATCCATTTAATATCTAAAAATCAGAGCAAAATTGCCGCAGACAAATTTTAAATCACTTAAAATAAATCACACTTCAAAACAATTAAAGAAAAATATCACTGAAAATTTTTCAACAAAAAATTTATTAATTCAAAAACATTCAATAACATACAGTCCACACAAAATCGAATTTAATTTAATTTAAAACAATAATTCAATTAACAATAACAGATAAATGTTGAACGGCGTGAAGTCCGATAAATATGGTTTGTATAGATTACTAACACCTTAATTTGACTTCACTTGAGTCGATACACATTTGTCGTTCTTCGTTAATGAAAAACACTTAACATTTAACAAAAACGAATGAAACAAACACGTAACTAACCTGAATGCATTTCGAAGCGTATGCACTCCATCATCAGCAATCGCGACTAAACTTTGTAGGGCAGCAAAAAAATTGAAAACGGTATTGTTTTGTTATTGTTTTTGGCACACAAGATTAAGTAGGCAAGATTCAACATTGCCGCTGTCTAAATTAAGTGCGTTTGTATGAAAAAAGACTCAAATGCATCCAATCTCCTATGGTCGTTTACTTGTTTACGTAGGGTTAGATTTTACTTGTTTACGTAGGGTAAGATCCATCACCAATGATTCTTTTTGCCCAATAGTTGCCCAATAGTAGCCGCGTACCACTCAATGGTTCATAGATTATGCCGTTTACATCTCTCGATAGCGAATTATATGAAAGAATATGAATATATTAAAACAACCGCTTGTGTAAATGGTTTCAATGAACAAAGGGTTGATAAATTAATTTATAAACATACACGTAAAGTCAAAAACTACGATATGACAACCTTTGAACCACGCATAACAAATAAATTAAAACAAGTGTTTAATAATCATGAAATGGAAATTGTTTATAAAAACGACAAAAAATTGGTGAATTTACTTGGTTCTACAAAAGACAAAACACCAACATTGAGCATGTCAGGTATTTATGAAATTGGTGACTGCAAACGGAAATATTATGGGCAAACAAAACGAAGCATTTAGACTAGATTCAAGGAACATTTAAATTGTGTTCGTCTTAATCAATCACAAAAATCTGCGATTGCGTCACATATTTTAAATGAAGGCCACGAAAATATAACCCTTGAAAATCTAACCCTACGTAAACAAGTAAACGACCATAGGAGATTGGATGCATTTGAATCTTTTTTCATACAAAAAGACACAAACGCACTTAATTTAGACAGCGGCAATGTTGAATCTTGCCTACTTAATCTTGTGTGCCAAAAACAATAACAAAACAATACCTTTTTCAATTTTTTTGCTGCCCTACAAAGTTTAGTCGCGATTGCTGATGATGGAGTGCATACGCTTCGAAATGCATTCAGGTTAGTTACGTGTTTGTTTCATTCGTTTTTGTTAAATGTTAAGTGTTTTTTATTAAAGAAGACAAATGTGTATCGACTCAAGTGAAGTCAAATTAAGGTGTTAGTAATCTATACAAACCATAATAATTCAATTACCTACAAAACCAACGAACCGTCCCAGACTATAAAGTTGAAACAAACAACTCAATGAAAAATTTTCGACAATGATACAAAAAAATAAACACAGCAGCTAGCAACACATGAACCAATGCATTTCAGATGAGCAACACACAAACCTATGTATTTCTAATGGGTGACAACCGAACACATATATTCTATATGGGATACACAAGAACATGTACATTTCTTATGGACGGGACATATGGGACACTTTACAACCATTTTAATTGAATCAAAAACATTCATTATGGCAAAATAATTTAAAACTCACCTGATTTACACCAAAACACATCACATTATTGTTTTCTTGTAATACTTTTTAACTAAAATATCAGTTGAAAAAAAATAATAAATAATTAAACAATTATTCGCACAACGAGCAAAAACAACACTTGGAATACAAATTACAATCGACGCCGATATATGAAATGAAGCGAGAGTGTTTAGTTCTTGTCTCCTAATCTAGTACTATTATTTAAAATATACTAAATATTTCTTTTATCGTTTCATGTAAATGAGGCACAAGGGAGAATACGTGTTTTGAACTTCGTTCACAGCCGGGGAGGAATGTTGGAGCGTAACTTTCATGAAAAGGAACTGACTGAACAACCAGGAAGGTCTCGTGTGAACAACCAGAAATGTCTCGTATGGGCGAACTTGAAATGTCTATATTGTTACTCACTTTGTACTTTTAATGTCATTAATGTCAATATTGTGCAGTCATTTTTGTTATCAATTTTCATAAATGTCAATTTGTCAATTATCATTCAAAGGAGTAAAATAAATCGTTACATTGTCAACCACTGGAGTGTGAAAATCATCTTTTATTCAATACGAAACAGCCATGAAGATATTTAAGATGCTTAAAAGATGTTTTTGTAATAGATAAAACAAACAACACTTTTCTAGAGCAAAGTAACAGATCATAAAGTGTAGTGGTATTAAGGAGATTGAACTAACAGTTTGTTAAGAGCTGATCAATTTGTTTGGAGTACACTTCAAGAGTTTATGTGTTGCTTGGGAAGGCTGTCAATGCTGAATCTAATTTGATGTTGTAAACTCTGCTCGACTGTTTGAGACCATAGAGCGATTTGTGTAACCTGCAAACTTTCGAGGTATCCCCATCACTCTTACCTTTGGGCTGAATCATGAAAATTTCTTCGTCGGGTTCACCTTGCTTGCAGAAAAGCTGATACTGCGTCCATCTTGTCAATATCCAGGTCAAAACGCACTGCTTACGCCAAAAGCGCCTTCTAATAGAACTGTACCGGACAACAGGCGAATATATTTCGCCATAATCCACGCCCTTTCTTTGTGCACAGCCCTTGACTACTAAACTTGCTTTGTACTTGACTATATTACTTGACTATATTACCTCTTTGTCCGAAACACCCACTTGCAGTCAAATGGTTTTTGGGTTCGCTGGTAGTTCTTCCAAGGTCCAAGTCTTGTTTTGAGTCAAAGCGTCGAGCTCTTCATTTATAGCTGCACTCCATAAGTTGGCATCCGCTCTGCCTGTCATACTCACAAGATTAGTCATCTGTAAAGGCTTCGGAACGCGAGATGATCTTCGTGGTTCCGAGATTTCAGCTTCCAAATCATCTGGTTCATGTGGTGGTATGAAGTCATCATCCTCGGGTTGAATAGTTGTTTCACTTTCAGAGTTTCTTCAGATGAATTGGACAAACTTGATCTGGAACTTGCTTCATGTTGAGTATCGCTTCCTTGTGATTCAACAGATGGGTTTTCTTCGGATGTGCTTGCGCTTACTGATTGTGATTCATCCCCCATTGGACCAACAAATAATGGGACAGAATCAATTACACGTACATCGGAACGATTGTTTTCCAGCTCAATACAATAGTTTTCAAAGAAAATTACATCCCTACTTTTATATATCTTTTTCGTCTTGGGATTCAATAGCCGGTACTCTTTCGAGTTTTCACTATATCCCTTCATTAGGCATTATCTGGACTTGGGATAAAACTTCTTTCTTAATAGTTTCGGTATGTTTACCATTTTACGGCAGCCAAAAACTTTAAAGAATTCCAGATTGGGTTTTTGCCCACTCAACATCTCTTCAGTAGTTTTGTCCGTCAAACCTCTTCTTGGTAAGCGGTTGATGATATACACTGCTGTCATGAAAGCTTCACCCCAAAACTCGATTTTTAATTTTGCATTGAAAAGCAAGCAGCGGGCCTCTTCTACGACTTTCCTGTTGGTTCGCTGGGAAAGACTATTCTGCTCCGGTGTGTACGGTGCGGTTGTCTGGTGCTGAATTCCATGCGTACTTCGATAGGAAAGCAATGCTCGATTGCAGTATTCAGTACCGTTGTCGGTACGCAGTATCTTTACTTTTTTTTGAGTTTGGTTTTCAACCAGTCGCATAAATTCTTGGAATTTCTCCTTTACCTGGCTTTTTTCTCTCATCAGATATAAGAAGATTCTTTTGCTGTAGTCGTCTACCAAAACCAAAAAATAGCGACCTCCAACTGAACTCACACTCATCGGGACGCAAACATCGGAGTGAACAAATTGTAGCAACTCAGTTGCTTGAGTTCCAATGTTCTTGAAAGGCATTCTAGTTTGCTTGCCTTTGCAACAAACAACACAGGAAATATTTTTTTCATCTGCAGTGAAGTTAACGCCATTTGTCAAGTACTTGAGTTTTCTTAAGCTATCGTAACTAAGATGCCCAATTCGGCGATGACACAAATTCATATCTTGACAAACACGAACTGAGGATTTTGCGCACATCGGTGTTGGCAGATCCAACCTGTAGACATCTGACTCAAGCAACGCAGTGACGATTCAACGATTCTCTTTGTTGAAAATTTCAGCACGATTTCCTTAAAACCTAACACTGTTTCCACCTTTCGTTAGTCTTCTGACGGAAAGTAGGTTCGCACAAAGATTCGGCACATAAATCACGTCTTTCACTGTAGCAGTCTCACCGTTCCACAAAGGAATTTCAACATCGCCCACACACTCCACCTTCAATCGATTTTTATCTGCAATGAAATCTTTGCTGTTACTCGGCATCGTAACGTTTCTAAGCCAATCGCGCCGCAAGGTCATATATGGGCTGACGCTCCGGAGTCCACAAACCATACCTGAGTGTTAACCACGTTAACTACCAATGACGTATACAACACGCTTTGGTTTCCATTGGACTTTGGCTATTGCGACTTCTGATTATGACAATCTCTAGCGAAATGCCCAAATCGATTGCATTGAATTGCTCGCTTTTTGATTTTTGTTTCTTGCAGAAGAGTTTTTGCTATACAAAGCTACTGTGTTACCTGATGATTGATTTATATCTTGGAACAATTTTGTCTTGATAGAGTTGGATGTTATGTCAACTCCGGAACTTTCCAAGCCCATTATAATCGGCTGATAATAATTTGGCAAACCAGCAAGAAGCAATGTACCAATCCATTCTTCATTAATGGTCAATCCTTCGCCCCGCAACTTATGGGCAGTCGTAACTATCTTGTTGACTAAATCCTCCATCGACTCCATCACTGGCCTTCAGCTTAGTTGTGATCAAGGTCCTCAGCAACCCAACTTTCCTTGTCAAGCCTGAGTCATCGAAAGCCTTTTTTAAGCTGTCCCAGACTTCTTTGGCTGTGGTCGCGTTTTGAATGCGGATGTAGTTGATGGGATCAATCATTAGAATTAGCTTGGACTTCACTTTTGACATTAACTTAATGTCAGCTGATGTCCCTTCTACACAGTCACATCGCTCTTCATATTCGAGAACATTCCTGACGGCGAATTTCCACGAGTCATAGTTTTCCCTGCCTTTGAGCTTCTCAATGGAATGTGTGTGGTTATCGACGGCCATTTTCTTACCTCGCGACGATTTCAAAGAAAAAAGAATTTGGCAATGACTTTAAATCGTGAATTATCGAAGGAATCCGTGGATACTATTTATTAAAAATTTATTTTTCCGTTTCGCAACTTTCCCTACTGTTTCTTTTGCTTTTCTAAATGCGGTCCTGGGCCCATAACCTGTAGAAATTTAGAGTGAAAATTCGGAGCAAAGAAATAAAACAACCGTACCTGTTGATTGCAAAGGAAAGAAGAATTTAATATAATAGTTTGACGTTTTACAAAAAATTGCAAAAACAAGTTTTAAGTTATATTCACAATAATAATAAGTGTGCCAACACAATAAGTAATAATACTAAAATGGTAAGTCGGATTTAATCTTAATTTCCCTCTCATTCATTTTCATCTGTGCAACAATCGTCTTCACTTACGTCTTTTCCCAAAATTTTGTTATCATATTCGTCGGTTAATTCTAGGTCCGGTATTAGTATAACGTTTAACATTTTGTGCTCTACACTTTATATTTTTGAGAGTAAGAGTTTCTACTCCACTGATTGTAATGGCTTCTAATATTCCACAAGTTATAGAAATTATTGTGGGTTAAAACTTATAACCAGGTATTGTGTGTTTCAAGCTTATACCAAATATCTATATTTTGATTTGCAGCTTTCACCTTACATTGTTTGATTTTATTAAATACAAAAATGTCTGTTTCGCACATTGAATTTATGTACGGATTCATTAAAGTAATTTGTTTGCATAATTTGTGTGATCCTATTGTAATGCAATTTCTATCAATTTCATCAAAAACTGCGGCTTTAGATTTTGTGTTTGAAATCAGTAAGTATTTTCTTTTTGAGCTAACCATAACGGTTGTTAATAACTTAACTTGTGGTATGGGTATCATATTAAACAATTCGTATCCTTAATGGTTGGTTATTGGTACTTTGATCATAAAGAGGTTATTTTAGAAAATTCTAATAGAATGTTAATGTTCTCTTCTTTTAAATGAACTGGGTAAAACATGCCTGTTGGTAAGCTTACTTCAGATTGATTTAGATTTAGATTTATTTATTAAAACATTACTCAGTAAGATACAATATCTCATTAATTAGAGTAAAAATCAGTATACTATAAGTATCCTAATTATGCTAGTTGCTTAAGTGACGTTTGATAGCTAGTTAATTTTTTAACGTTAAGTACATTTGAGTATTAGAGATATAAAATAAAAAAGCTAACAATTAAAAAATTATGTAAAGAAAAAAAATACAAAATATCATCAACATCATCAACATTATCAAAGGGGTTCAAAAAATTTTCTAAGTGTCTTTCCAAACTGGGTCGTGCAGCTTATCATTCTTATAGAACGAGGGAGTGAGTTCCATAATCGAATGGCATGTACATAAAACTGGCGTTCAGATACCAGAAATGAGCAGCGGATTGGTATGAGGTCACAAGATCTATTAGATCTTGGGAATATAATTTTATTGTATTTATAAGTATTCCGGTTTGCGGAATTGTAAAACATTATGAAGCAGGGTTAGTGTTCTCAACTTAAAAAGGTTATCTAGAGTGATCCCATACATTGTTTTTGAGTAAATAGAAATATGATTATATCTTCTAATTCCATAGACATAACGTGCAATACTATTAAACGCAACGTGTAATCTTCGCTTGTATTCGTAGTCACATTTACTAAAAACCTCGCTACCGAAAAGCATAACTGGTACAATCAGCGTCTTGGCTAATATTAATCGTGTTTTTAGCGGTGTTAAATGATGAGAAGCCCAAAGCATCCGAAGTCCTCCGTAAACCTTGCCTAAAGTATGTCTTATATGGGTGTTCCAATTGAGAGTTTTATTAAACGTTAGCCCGAGATTTTTTGCAGAATCAACGAACTCTATGATTACATTATTAAGACAGATTTTTGAAAAATAGGACGTATCAATAGTTGTTCTCGAGATAACTAAGCATTTTGTTTTCTTTGGATTTAAACAGAGATCATTTTTTCTGGACCAGATAACAATGTTATTCAAATCCTCATTGACTTCATGCACACCATTCTCAACCATACCAAGTGGAAAGTTATTATATATTTGAACGTCATCTGCAAAAATGTGCATGGAAGAGTTCAGTGAACAAGAAGGAAGATCATTTATACACATTGAGAACAGCAAAGGGCCCAAAATAGACCCCTGAGGAACACCTCTATGCAAATGCAGAAAAGAAGATATTGAATTGTTAGCAAAAACAGCTTGAGATCTATTAGTTAGATAAGAGGAAATTAAATGAGCTGAAGACGAAGAGAAGTTAAATTGATCTCTGAGTTGTTTAGAAAGAATATTACAGTTAACAGTATCGAATGCCTTTGAAAAATGAAGAAATCATTTTATTGTCGTTTACAAAAACGCGTATTTGACTATTCATTAGCCTTTCCAAAACTTTTGAGAGAAACGGTAGTATAGCTATTGGTCGAAAGTAATCACAATCAGGATTTTTAGGAAGCAGTATAATCTTAGCTTGTTTCCATACGGAAGGCAAGGTACTAGTCATAAGAATAGTGTTAAATATATAGGTTATATATTTCAGTATATAAGATAGGATTACTTTTAAGAAGACGGGATGAATGCCATCGATTCCAACTGAGTTGGACTTAATTGCTAAGAGGCTTTCTAAAACATCAGCATCTTCAACGGCAGAGAAGTAAAAAGTGGACGGGTGGTCACTTCACCGGTCTTCAGGTAATTGTAAATCAATAATTTGGTTTTCAGTACCACCACCAGCGCAATTCAATGAAGTGAATTTTTTGTTAAGTTCATCACAATCAATTGTTGTGATCTTGCTATTTATTTGCTTGCCAACTCCAAGATCTCTAAGATTTTTCCAAAGTTTCTCTTTGGCAAGACAAGGATCTAATTTAGGTGCATAAAATCGTCTTTTGGATTCACGCATTACACAGATGACTTTATTCCTTAATACTTTATACACTCTGTGCAATTCGTCAAGCCTAAAAACTTTCCAACGTTTATATGCTAGGTTACGTTGCCTTATAAGAAATTTAATAGAATTGTTAAACCAAGACTGATCCTTCTTCCGAACTTGCTTAGTGGTAAGTGGGACATGAGAGTTAAACAAATAATTAATTTTAGTTTGTACGAATAACACTTGGTCATCTACAGATGGCATTCCGTATATTCTAAACCACTCAATTGAATTCAAATTCATTTCTAACCGCTGGCTATCAACATTTTTGAAGTCTCTGAAACTATAAGTAGAGGGTGCATATTGTGGTGATGCATAGGTCGTGATGAGAGAAACCAGAAGCAGGCAATTGGTCATAAAGTAAAACTTTATCTAGATGACTAACAAAAAACATATCAAGTAAGGTACTACTATCTTTAGTAAAGTGGGTAGGTGTCAATGTGTTAACTGGAAATAAATTGAACGATGTCATCCTATCCGTAAGCTCTGAGCTTTTGAGGATATTACTATTAAAATCTCCGGCAACAATTATGAAAGGTGAAACAAATGACAACTCATCTAACACTAAGAATAGGGGTGATAAATCCATGCTTCGATTAGGACGATACACTGATCCTAACATAACTTTGTTGTTGTTACACCTAATTTCAAGAAACAAGCATTCGATTTCACAACCTGGTGCAGACTTCCGCATAAGCCTGCAATGTAAGCCATTACGTGTAAAAATAGCAACACCACCGCCAACACGACCATTTCTATCACAACGGAACACATTATAACCATCCACATTAATTACAGAATTACTAGAAAACCAGGTTTCTGAAACACACACCACGTCAATTTTAGAATTTTCAAATAAATTCCGGAATTCATCCAACTTTGGATTCAAGCTCTGTGCATTGCTATGACAGATCTTCAAGCCAGTATGTCGCCCACCTGAAACTCGTATCATTACGTTCAATCATTATAGAATAGAATTAAATAAAAACGACATGGACGCAATATAGTCCAGTCCATACTCAAGGAATGTGGCTGCACTCTGTACTGAATTAGATCGGTCGCTTGCCCCAAGTCGTACACGATCCATGCTTTTGCTTTTTGCTTAACAATGTACTCTGTGTGTTCTAAATGTTTAAATTCCATAACTACCGATTTATACCTATCGTGTGGCTTATGCGGTTCAAAATCACATAGTGAATTTTGTGACTTATCTAGTGACCTCATAAAATCCATCAAAGATACAGACAAATTATTTTATAAATGCGATAAATGTGTTAATAGTCGAATTGACTTGTGCATACAAAAATAAATGATCTCTTTGCACTCTTGCAAGAGAGCATAAGCGTGCTAAGTAAATACGTTCAACCTTTGGACCCCCAATCCCAATGCATTGACCCAAATTCTAACTTGAATGCCAGCCGTGACATTCGCAGTACTACTCGAATTCAACGTAAGCCTAGGGTAGATGAAGTTCCAAAGCATAAAACTGAAAAAAAGTCAACAACAATAATAATTCTTCGTCATCTTCTTTATCCCGTTTTTCGTCTTCCAATAGCAAATGCTCTCCAGCCAAATCTCGCTTGGGTATTGCTGCGGCGAGTACATCAAATAAAAAAAATGCAAATAATGCTCGTTTGTCATCATCTTTTCCTAACACACGTAATATAGAATCCATCAATAAGAAGAAGAAAATTGATTTGCCTATGAGTGATAACCAGCGTTGCCACAAAGAAAAAAATATTGAGGGCCTTTATGAGGGCCATTTTCGAAAACTGCGGGCCGCTACCCTTCAAAGAAAACTTGTAAAAATTTATAAAGAAAAATAAATATTTATTCATATATTGTTACTAAAACTTCACACTTCATACAAATTTGTTTTCTAAACGTACCTATACAAGATCTTAATACGTCTTTAATAACTTAGGTATCAAAAAAGTTTATGTTTAAATAACATAACTATATACGTATGTAGGTAATATGTATCACATTTTTTTGAATTCAATTTATGTATTTGGACTTAGCCGCCAAAACATAATAAAATAAAATATTTTATATTACCTTTAATATGTCTATTGTGGTTCATGATCACTTATTCTATGATGAGTTATACCCAACCCTTAGATGTATGTAGGATGACTACGTTTTACAACACAAATCATCCTAAATTAGTACCAAACTTTGGGCATTTACACTATTGTAGTTTATTTTAATATTTCCAAAACATTCCATTTTCATGTAAAGAATATTATGTACAAATTATGAAGTCTATAGATAAAAATAAACGTAACCAACATTCATTCGGTAAAGTAAAGTCAAGCTAAGAAAAAGTCAAGTTAAGAAAAGTCAAGTGAAAGTCAAATTAAAGTCAAGACATTATATTTTATATTATTGTTTTTCTAATTAAACTATTTGAATGAAAAAAACTCTTTTTTTATATTAAAATCAATAACTTTATTGAATTAAAACTATTTAAAATTAAATTAACTCTAGTGTTATAATTTAATCCCTTCCCTTCCCCTACAATTGGTGTCAGAAGTGTTGCTGTTGGACAAGTGCCGCGAATATTGTTCTAACATTATGTATAATCTGTAAAGTTACCTTAAAAATACATACCTAACTAGTGTAAAAGTATTAAAAAAAAAAAAAAACGAAAAGTTACAGTGACAAAGTTGAAAGATATTAAAGTTAAGCATTAACTACTTAAAAATAAAATCTGAAAGATCATGTATTGTTCGTTACATTATTTTAAATATAAAAAATTAACGTGATCAGTGAGTGCATCAGGTACGAAAATAACAAAAAAAAAGAGAGCGAACAAAAGAGAAAAGCGGAATAGTAAATTGTCAACGAAGTATACTCACACAATCAAATTTGGTGAGATCGTTTCATATATTCTCTCTTTTAAATTACATAACATTAAATTATTATTTTACTAAGATCGATTTGATCGTAAAAAGCTTTAAGTCAGAATTGAGTGAAATTCGATTTTACGATCTTGTCATATGCTTGAGCTGTAGTTATCGCATGCAACGAAAGTTTTAGGAAAAAGCCTAATTTTTTTTTGGTACGATAAGACTAGTGCTATGATGGGGAGGGAGGTTTAATTTTCTATATGGATGATTTAAATAAATTAACTACGAAACAATTACAGTCAATATTGAAAGAAAAGAAATTATCTTATAGATATAATTTAAAAACAGAATTAGTTGAAATGTTATGTAACGCTATTTTGAAAGAAGGATTGTCAGTTCATAGTTTTAGGGAAGAATTTGAAAAAGAGGGAACGGAAAAAGCTGTTAATAATTTAAGTGAAGATATCGGAAGTGCTGAGCTTTGTAAAGAGGAAGGCGATACAAATCTCAGAGCTGCTGAAAAGATGACGGAAACCAATCACTTTGTTTTTAAGGATGTCGAAAAATCGTTAGATAGATTTTCTGGTGAATCTGGAAAAAATGTAGTTCTTTGGTTAAAAGATTTTGAGGACATATCTGGAGTGTGTAAATGGAATTCCATACAAAAATACCTATACGATAGGCGTTTATTAAAAGGACTTGCCAAACTAGCAGTTGAATCGAAGAACGGTATTTGCAATTGGGATGATTTGAAGGATTTTTTATTGAAAGAGTTCAATGATGTGCCTTCTTGTATAAGTCTCCACAAAGATCTTCAATCTAGGAAGAAAAAGGTAGATGAAACTTTTTTTGGAATAAATAATTCCAAAAATGTTGTGAGTCAAAAACGATGTACAAACTGAGGTTCTCTTTCTCATGCACAAAATGTGTGTCCAAACAAAAGTAAAGGAGCAAGGTGTTTCGGATGTAGTGAATTTGGTCACATATCTATAAATTGTCCAAAGAGGAAAGCGAAGAATCCAAACCAAAATGTCAAAAGAATTAACAAACTAGACTGTTGTGTAAAACTTTCTTTAGTTAGGAGAAAATTTGATGGGATTTGGAGATGGAAATGCAAAACGTTCTCATGAATCTTCTTTAGAAGATTTATTGCACGATATGCAGTTATTGCGAAGCCTTTATCGGACTTATTACGCAAAGATACGCCATTTTGTTTGGGTCCGAATCAAGTCGAATATTTTCAAACATTGACACATTGACACAAACATTGCTTTATGCAAAGACCCAGTTTTGAAGCTTTACAATTCGGAGTTAGAAACGGAACTTCATACTGAAGCGAGTAAGATTGGATACGGAGGTGTTTTACTTCAAAAACACAACAACAACGAAATGCATCCTGTATTTAACATTAGTTATAAATCATCGAGAGCTGAACGTAGTTTTACAATCTATGAACAAGAAGTTTACGCAATCGTTAAGTGTTTGCAGAAGTTACGAGTTTATCTTTTGGGGATACCATTTAAAATCTTCACGGACTGTAAGGCTTTTACAGCGACTATGAGGAAGAAGGAGTTATGTATGCGGGTTGCCAGGATTTTAACTGCGAAGTCCTTCATAGAGCTGGTACGTCGATGAGACACGTAGACGCGCTAAGTCGTTTTCCAGCAATAATGAGGGTAGAAGATGGCGTTCTGTATCGTGTTAGAAAGGCGCAAGAGACAGATGAATTTTGTTCACTGATAGCAAATATTTTGAAACATCAAGAACACGAGGATTTTGTTATGCGTAACGGTGTTCTTTACAAATTTGTTGAAGGTGATTATTCCCTGGTTGTTCCAAAGAAGCTGCAAAAAGAAGTACTGCGAGGCATACACGAGCAAGGTCACTTGAACGCAAGGAAGGTCGAAGTTTTAACAAGAAAGGATTTTTGTATACCGAACATGTCGTCAAAAATTAAACAAGTAATCGCTAACTGTATACCATGAATACTTGGCGCAAGAAAAGGTGGAAAGCAGGAGTGTTTGCTCAATCCGATCGAAAAGTTTGATACGCCACTCAATACATATCATCTTGATCATTTGGGTCCTATGAATTTGACAGCTAAGAGTTATAAGCATTTGTTGGTCATCGTCCCGTTAAGTCTACAGGCGCTGAGGAGGTGGTGAAGAAGCTATTGTTCCAGAGTTAAACTTTCGGGGATCCAGCAACAGTTATTACGGACAGAGTTTCTGCCTTTACCTCTTATTAATTTAAGGAGTATTGCGAGGAACGAAAAATTAATCATTCGCTGGTAACTACAGGGGTTTCTCGCGGAAAATGGACAGGTTGAGAAAGTAAACCGGACTATTGTCGAAATGTTGAGAAAAATGTCAGTCGATGCTCCCGACAAGTGGTTTAAGTATGTGTCAAGACTGCAAAGCATTTTAAATTCGACGATAAATCGAAGCACAAACAAAACTCCATTTGAGTTAATGTTCGGAGTTCGTATGAGATGTACAGAGAATATTCAACTGAAGCAACTGATGGAAGAGTTACTTATTGATGAGTTCGAAGACGAAAGGAAGGAGATGCGAAGCCAGGCTAAAGAACAAATTGCGAAGATATAGGAAGAAAATCGAATCGAACCGGAAGAGAAAAGCTGCTACGCAATACAAATTGGGCGATCTGGTTGCGATTAAGAAAACTCAATTCGCTCCCGGAACTAAGCTGTACCCGTTGTACTCAGGCCCGTATGAAGTCATTAAAGCCAAACGAAACAATCCATATGAAGTACGTAAAGTGGGAACTCACGAGGGATATACAATTCACAACCGAAATAGAAACCAACAAATCAATCAATTTCTTAGACCTTACAATTTATAAAAACCACAATAAACTAAACTACAGGATATACAGGAAACCAACAACAACTGATACAACAATACACAAAGACCACCCACAGCCACAAAAAATTGCAGCATATCATGCCTTTATCAATCGACTATTAAATACGCCAATGAAAATAAAAAACAAAACAAAAAAAGACACCACAGCAGATAACAACAAAAAATACATATCAATAGACTACACGAATTTACTACCAAATATTTTACAACCTGAATTCCAGAAAATAAATATTAATATCTCATTTAAAACAACGAATAACATACAAAAAATTTTACAACACAAACCAATAAACGATATTAAAACATCAAATGGAGTCTACAAAATAAAATGCAATGACTGCGACAGCTACTAACGGGTGATTTTTTGGCTGGTTTGGTTTTGGCAACACTGGTTTTGACAGCTGACGTGTGTTTAGTACCTTGTGTCACTGTCAAACAGCTTCAGTTTGGTTTGCAATTTAACCATGGATCGTCTTACAAATGAACAACGCTTGCAAATTATTGAATTTTACTATCAAAATTCGTGCTCGGTTCGAAATGTTCATCGCGCGCTGCTTGTGTTCAGCGATGAGGCTCATTTTTGGTTGAATGGGTACGTAAATAAGCAAAATTGCCGCATTTGGAGTGAAGATCAGCCAGAAGCATTGCAACAGCTACCAATGCATCCCGAAAAAGCCACTGTTTGGTGCGGTTTATGGGCCGGCGGCATTATTGGGCCATATTTCTTCAAAGATGATGCGAATCGCAGCGTTACTGTCAATGGTGAACGCTACCGAGCGATGATAACAAACTTTTTTTTGCCCGAAATGGAAGTTCTTGACTTGCATGATATTTGGTTTCAACAAGACGGTGCCACATGCCACACAGCACGCGAAACAATGGCGCAATTGCGAGGCGAGTTTGGTGAACAGTTAATTTCACGTTTCGGGCCGGTCAATTGGCCGCCTAGATCGTGCGATTTGACACCATTAGATTATTTTTTGTGGGGGTATGTCAAGGCTAATGTCTATAGGGACAAGCCCGCTTCGATTGACGCACTGGAAGCCAACATCCATGCATTCATTCGTGAGATACCGGCCGATATGTGTGAAAGAGTATGCCAAAATTGGACTCAGCGGATGGGCTACCTGAGACGCAGCCGCGGTCAACATTTGCATGAAATTATCTTTAAACATTAAATTGCAAGGTTCAAACTATCGATTCAAATAAATATTTCATTCATTTTTTCGAATTTTTTGTGTTTTTTTTTTTAAAAAAGTTCTAAACCTCTTAAAAAATCACCCATTATATTGGACAGACAGGCAGAACTTTCTATGACAGATTTTTGGAACATAGACCAAAACAAAATACGAAATCAACGTACGCACAGCACTTAATGGACCATAACCATAATTACATTGTATTTGAAACAAATCTAATACCCTTACACGTATGTAAAAAAGGGACAAAATTAGACGCTTTAGAGGAGTCGTAATTTTACAAAGCTTATAAGACTGAACAAGACAAAATACTAAACGACAAATTAACTATCAAAACGAATACATTATTTAACACAGCAATTCAACATCATAGCAGACAAGCAAGATAAATATATTTCTACCCACAACAATTGACAATAACCATAAAGTTTAAATAATTAAATAAAATAAAATTACATTTTTAAAATTAGTTTTTTTAGAAATTTTATTTCTCTTTTCTTACATTCAATTTTCATGTAAAGAATATTATGTACAAATTATGAAGTCTATAGATAAAACTTAACGTAACTAACATTCATTCGGTAAAGTAAAGTCAAGCTAAGAAAAACTCAAGTTAAGAAAAGTCAAGTCAAAGTCAAGTCAAAGTCAAATTAAAGTCAAGACATTATATTTTATCTTATTGTTTTTCTAATTAAACTATTTGAATTAAAAAAAAAAACTCTTTTTTCATATTAAAATCAATAACTTTATTGAATTAAGACTATTTAAAATTAAATTTACTCTAGTGTTATAATTTAATCCCTTCCCTCCCCTTACATGTATTTAAAAACTTCTTTGCTAAGTTCAACATAAATTTGTATGTGCAGCATAAACTAATTTATGTATCACTTAAAAATCATGTGTAACTTAGCTAGTAACAAGATTTATGTTTCGAATCAGCAAAAGCGCCTAAGCCTCCGCCAAATTAAATTGTTAAGTTTTTAAAACTATACTCTGTTCTAATTGAATATGCAGTACAAGCCTTATGGGAGAGCTTTTTCAAACACACTGATGCCTCCTATTGCCTGCACGGCACATTAACTTAAGAAATTGCCTCTGTAATAAGAAGCAGAATCACTGACTTACATATAAATTGTTTGTGTAATCTTCTTTGAGCTCACGTACAACCCACCATGACCTATCGACTCCCCGGACCCCGGGTGAAAGGAGACTGATCACCAATTTACAATCAACCCTTATTGACAATCTGTTGAATTAGAGTTACTATGCCTAGTTGATGGAAATTCAAATTGCATTTTCTTTGGTTTTTGCTATGTAGCTTTTGATAGCAATATTTTTGTGAGATTTGCAGTTATTTTAAATGCTCACTACGGCAACCCTGTGAGAGCTTTGAAATGGAGATAGCTTATTGAAATCCATAATAGTATTGGTGAAAGGCAAATATCCTATCTTCCCTGTACTGCATATTCAAATTGAACAGAGTAGAGGTGTTTTGAACTGCGTTTAAGTGTGTAGAAAAAGTGAAAATGAATAGTGGTCAAGGAAACTTTTGTGTAAATTGTAGAATACGTTTCCAACAAAATATATTGCAGGTTCGTAAAATTGAAATGCTTTTGAATCCGCTTCAATCAATTTTAGTGAATCGGATATTTCTAGAACAAGTAAACCGTTGTTTTTTTTACATAAAGTTAAAAAAAATTTAACTAAAATTCTTATGCATGATTTACTTTAAATAAATTATCGTTACTTTCAAGATTTTAGCCGCGTGGTTTTTCTATACTTAGGAGCAGACTAAATACTTCTAACTATTTATGGGATTTTGTTAAGGAAAAAAACTTTAATGAACAAGAGCAGTGTTTTGTCGAATTAACGGATATATTCCAAAGTTTCCTTTGCTTGATTTAATAGAGTTTCGTAAAATATCATTGAGAAATTTTCAATTCAAACAAGCTCGTTCTTACTGTGAAGAACATCTGAAAAACAATGGAACTGCACCATAAAGGAAGTTTGTGAAAACCTAATTCGTATTAATTCGGCACATGAATTGTTGGAAACAATTATTTACTGAGGGGTCGCATTAAATCTCGACACATTAGTGGAAAAATATATTTATTCATACATCCTCGTAAGTATTGAATTAAATGTAGCCAATAGTTGCAATGAGTTAACAAATTGTATAGAAACTTATTTAAAAAAAATAGGTATGTTTTTTTAACAAAATGTTATTACATTAGATTTTACAATTTTAAAGGAAGATATTCTGATGGAGTCGGAGTAAGTGCGCTGTAGGTTGGTCAAACCTAATCGAGGATCGAGGGCACAAGTCGTTCTGATTGCTCGTCGATATGATCTCCTTCATGAATCCTCGGTTGATCCTCGGATGTTGTATTGTAACGTTTGAGAAGTCACGTACGCCTTTTTGGTTAAGTAGCTTCTTCGTCTATTGATTCAATATTATCTTCTATCCCTATTTTAAGTTTTAATGGTTTGAATGATAACGTGCACGCATTTTGTACATTGTGCGTCCATCAAATTGTTTTCGGGTTTTTATGTCTTCCAGATGTCATTGTCCCCTTTCTCTTTATTATATGAAAGTGTGACGTTTTCTATGGAAAATTCCTTAGTTGATTGGAATTAACTCAACACAATAAAAGCGCACTATTGCAATTTTCTTGGTGGTATGAGAACTGTTGTTGCACTCACGTTATTACTTAAGAGTAATTTGTGGTATTAGGGATTTGCTCCTCAATAAGAAAATATAGACAGAGCCTCAGCTTTATTTTTAAATGGTATTTTAATAGACAATGGAATCGAATGGAAGCGAATGGAAATCAATTTATAAAAACTTGCTGGTATAAATAATGTGAGTACATATATGTAGTAATACCAAAAACAAGTGTATAAATCAAAATCGAAATCATATTTCATTTTAAAAGCTTTTTGTACTTAAAATGAATATTAAAAAAAATAAAGAAGACAAAATTATTTAACAGACTTGAAGTAATTATAAAATAGTGCATATTTCGCTACAGGAATCATTAAAAATAACGCTTAACGAAACAGTTCATAGCAAAAACATGGATAAAGCATGTTACGATACTTTTAGAGTAAGTTGGTTAAAAGTAAGTTTTTCTTTGAGAAAGGGCACTTAATTGTATATAAAATTATAGGTGAGAAAAAAATATATGTCATCACTGATATTTTTAAGATATCTGCATTTAAAAATTAAAAAAAAACTTGAATTCGAAAAAGTTAAAACTAAATATTTGAAAATATACTGTATGTAGCAAACTAATTTTGATTATACAGGGTGGCACAAGAATCGTGCTACAAAAAAATAACGTAATATCTTTTTTTGGTGTGAGTAATCGGCTTATTTTTTTGTTTGTTTTGTAGGATACTATTTGGAGTTATTAAATTGAATGTTTGGGATAACGAAACGAGGATTTGCATGATGCAGCGTTTCCATGCTTTGCAGTCCATCATTTCCGTCAATAAAGAGTTTGGCGGCACCCCCCGAGTAAATGGACTATTATCAGGCTGGTTAACATGTTTGTCGAATCCGGAAGCATCGCACGAAGATAATCCATGAGACGGAACTACCAAGAGCGAGGCACTGGGTGGTGTGCAGTTTCATCAAGGTAAATTGTAGGGCCGTATTTCTTTGAAGTAAACGGTGTTACAGTAACTTTCACTGGGAACCAAAATTTAAGGTGCTGAACTCCGCCGAAGACGTACCCTTTTCAGCACAATTTGGTTCGGGCAAGATGGAGCAACTCCAGGCATAGGTAGACCGGCTATGGTGGAGCTGCAACGAAAATTCCGAAACAAATCAATATCCAGAAACTCATCTTTCCGCTGGCCCCAAAGGTCACCTGACCTGACTGCACCAGTTTTTTTTTTATGGGGTTATGTCAAGTAAGAGGTGTACAAAACTAAACCAAGGAATCTGACTGAATTGGAGCAGTCGATTAAAACGATAATTGAGGCAATTCCGAGTTTGACCTTTTAGGGCGCAATGAAAAAATGTTCTAGTTAGGTGTCGCATATGCGATGTATCCGCTACCCTGTATTAAAAAGATAAAGAAATACCTGTTTGATACCGAAGTCATGTTTCTACGTGCCTTATATCGCAAAATATATTCAGTTCTTTCGGAAAAATAAGTGAAATTATTTTCAGATATCTTAAAAATCCCACGAACGCTTTTGGAAATATTTGGCCTACATAATGTCCTTAACATTACCTTTCATTTTATACTAAACTCATTAGTGAACGAACTGGGTAAGTAGGTAAATCCTTAAACGAAAATTCAATTTTTGTACAAACAAAAATTAATGAGATATATAACAATGATTTTATATTTCACATTTTCGGGCCTCATAATAAAACCTGGCCCGGGGATTCCTTCCTCCCGCCATCTTAACGTCGGCGCTGCTTCCATTTCGTTGCGAGAAGTCGTCACATTACCGAACAAATATGTTATCAATCATTTTACTATTATAATCATTTTATTCTAACTTGGAAAAAACTATTAACCAAATATCAAAAATACCATTTTCTTGTAGGAATGCTCTTGTTTTGTTGCGGCATTATTTATTATATCAAACAAAACTCATAATATTACTTTTTTTAATAGGTGTTCTACAATTGTATGGAAATAGTAATTGTTCATAATAAATGATTTATTTCAATAATATTACAGTTCATCTTCTCCAAAGAGGGCAAAGTGTTACAACAAAAATTGTATAAATACTTGAAACTCGACTTGTTTCACTGATCCCACCTCTCGCCGTTCCTTCTAGACCTATTAAGAAGCCTTTATTTAAATGAGTTGAAGTATTACACAAAGTATATTACCTGTTATGTAATTGATATTGTCGTCAATTGAAGATGGTAATTCCGGATGTAGTTTTATTTCTGTTAAAAGACAAAACGAATACCACATATTTTTAATTTGAAATGGGTTCTTACGGTTTCATACTTACCATAAAGTCTTAAAGTTCCTTCAGCACGTCCTAGTGAATTTGTGCTGACACAGTGGTATGTTCCGACATCGGCTATGGAAAAGGATCTGACTATTAATAGCATTATGCCCTTATAACCATCCCGTTTTTCAGTAATTCCATATTTTGGACTAAAAACAGAAAATTAATGAAATAAATATTTCGCACATTTTTCAACAATATACCCATCTAAAAGCATTTCCGGAGACATCTGGCTTGTGTCAGTTGGATTAAGAGAAGGCAGACTTAATGCATTTGTAGACGTTACACGAGTCCCTTTTAGCCAATATGACACTGGGGATGGTGATGCTTCTACATTACATTCAAGTTGAACATCTGATCCTAAAGGTGTTCCCAACAGTTGACTTGGAGCACGAACCACAGGCGCAACTAAAACAAAATATTGAAAAGCAAATAGAAAATGAAAAAAAGTAAAATAAAAGTCCTTAAGGCAGGTAATCACCGAACGCTCACAATTTAATAGGCTATTAAAACCATTCACCAAGCAATAATAGTGAATATTTATGAGCGCTCATTGTTGATTAAAAGTCGAGGTGTAAATCTAAATGATTACTAATTATATTTAGGAAAATATTTTCCTTAAGGGTAGGTTTCCTCTGCGTTTTGATAGTAGTGCGCTGACAAATTATAACATAACTTCTGAATTTGAAAAGATAATTTGATGAAAAAAGATTTTTTGATAGATAATAAACAGTTCCTTTGCTCGGGATCTTAGAAATTTACATGGGAATGTTATTATTTACCGTAGGAAAACTTAAGAGTTAAAAGTTAAAATAAAAAAAAACAAATAGTGCTGCAATGAAAATGTGTTGTCTTTTTATTTTTCAATGCGTTGGTACTGGAAAAGTTGATCCATAAAATTTTTGTTTACATCTTACTCTTTCACCAATGAAAACTCTAGTCTCAGACCAGTAAGACGGTTCACAGCCATACACACATGCACAGCACACAATAGTTTACAGTATACCTTTTTACATAGACACCACACTTGTGTCAATTGTGAAGTGTGGGCTGGTGTCTGCACAAATTCTGATATTTCTGTGCCGAAATTCTTAGTTTTTTGTGTCGGTGTGTGGCTTTATGTGTTACTTGTGTTCCGGAATGGATTCTTTGTTTCAATACACTGGTGAGTCCGATTTTGTTTGCCATTTATATTGGCGACGTCTCTAGGACTTTGTCTGGTGGCGCTTAGTTAGCTGATCCGACTATTAGCGCCATACTGTATGGCGATGATCTTGTTTTGATTACAGATAACGCCTCAACACTGCAACTGCAACTAAATCGCCTTGAAGATTATAGCGACTTATAGGATGTACAAACTAACGTCTCTAAGTCAAAAATTATGGTTTTCGAATCCAGTAAAAGGAGAAGGCTGCCCTCAGAAAATTTGTTTTCAGGTTCAGATTCCATTGAAATTGTAAAAGAATGTAAATACCTCACATAAGAGAAAAATGCTCAGTCGCCAAAACGGCAATCAAACTCATTGTGAAGAAAATTTATCTGTAACCAACAACTTGACACTTCCTCTAAGTTAAGAGTTCTAAATGCTACAATAAACACCTGTCTTTGCTATGCCAATAAAGTTTTTGGTTTTCAATTTATCGAAGAATTTTAAATAGTTCCGCGTTTATTCTTCAAGAGAATCTTTAGACTGCCATCGGCAACACCAACATATGCTTTGCATGTGGTGTCAGGAGTTCCCCAAATATATTTTAAAAAATTGTAGGCTAGTGCGGATTACATTGTTAGGGTGCAAAGGTCTACAGATATTCTGCAACAGAGAATAACGAAGTATGCGTTGAGTTAACACTCACAATTTTGCATTACTCAGTCATAGCAATCCATAACCATTATTCGAACCTAAGTTCAGATAAACAATACCATTCAAAACGATCAATAGTCCAGCAGACGTAAACACCGCCAGAAACGATACTCATAACAACAACTGGAATCAAATATGCCTATGGAATTCTCTGCCCCTTATTATAAGAAGACAGTAGTGCGCACGCGGTTTCGATGATGTTTTGCTTTCGCATTTAAATAGTGAGTAATTGATTTATACATGTATATAATTTCTGATTTTTTTTGTTTCTAATTATAAAAATTTCTTTTTCTTCTTTAATGTAAAGAAGTTGCCTAGGATAGATTTAATTTTATTATCTTTAAAATAATTTTCTAGCTTCATTGTTTAATTAACTTCCAATTGTATACTTTTACAACCTTAAAGATTTAACAATCCAATGTAAAAATTTGAATATTATAATAAATAAATAAACGAAGCATAATCGCATCATCACTTAATTCAGCATCTTAATTCAGCAGCCGACCTAGTAAGTAGATTAAAATATTGGGGCATATTCATAGTCACTTTTAAACTCCAGTTTATCTTAGGCTGGGATTTATTCAATGTTATTTAGATACGATAAACCCAGGTCTATGATAGACTGGAGTTTAAAAGTGACTATGAATATACCCCATTGTAATTATATTTTTAGTTTAAAATAAAAATTTTTAAAACCGCGAGTTTCGAATCAAAATATTAATTGGCGCCCGAGCAGCGACACTTGTATTTTTGTTCCATAAGTGAAATTTAGTTAGTGATCGCCAGCCGACATCACAAAGCTGCTTGTGCATCACTCAGCGACACACAAGTGGAACCTAGTGATATGTTGCGATGCCAACGAGCACCATCTGCAATGGGGAAGTACTGATATTAATGCTAGAGGTGAGTTACTTTTTGTATTCATTATTGAAAACAATTTTTTAGTAGCGAATAGGGGAAACGAACCCGCCTTTATTACGAAGAACTGTCAACAGGTACTTGACATTACCCTGTTGTCAAACTCGAACTCTGTTTCAGTAGAACAGTGGAGGGTGGTAAAGGTACCATCCTTTTCTGATCATAGAATTATTGAGTTTACCATACCTGCAACTCAGAAACTAGATAAGTCTTTAAGGAGCTTCAGAAACACTAACTGGGATATCTTTAGTATAGAAGTAATGCATGGTATCAGCACACTCGACAGGTGTACTTAACAGGACTCTGTAAGTATAGATAGAACTACTGCTGAGTTGACAGAAATTCTATGCAGCGCGTATGAAAAAAGTTGTCCAATCAAACCTATTAAGAAAGGATATAGGAAGCCAATTTGGTAGACCAAAGAACTTAGTACGGAGGTTAAGGTTATCTCTATCCCTACAGCTGGTAAACGCAGTCATACTTACGCCAAGGACTTTAGACCGATCAGGCTCACTTCTTTTATGTTAAAAACACTTGAAAGACTGATAGAAATCCATATTCGCTGCACGCTTCCGCAGGATGTCTTATCTCCAGCACAGCATGTTTGCACAAAAGGCAAAAGTGTAGAAACAGCCCTTCTCAGTGTTGTCTCGACAATAGAACAATCTTTAAGTAGCAAGGAATACACACTAGCCGTATTACTAGATATTGAAGGAGCATTCAATAACGTACAGAATGCAGCAGTTGAGAATACCCTCAGAGAGCTTGGTGTTGATAATGCCATCACTGATTGTAGTATGTGCATGCTGAAAACCAGACACATTTATTCAGAACTCGGAAAGCGAGATAAGAGTGTTAACATATAGAGGAACACCCCAAGGGGGAGTCCTCTCACTACTTCTCTGGGTTCTGTTAATGAACGTCTCACTGATCAAAATTTCATACAGTGGGGTCAAAGTAGTAGCTTACGGGGATGACTTAGCACTACTAGCAATAGAGAAATTCCTATCCACTATTAGTGATCAAATAGAACATGCCTTGTCCATGGTTTGTACATGGACTAAAAGTTGTGGTCTAACGGTTAATCCTTTAAAAGCAGAACTTGTCCTTTTTACAAATAAAAAGAAGCTACCCGTCTTCAATATTCCATCGATTGATGGTATTCAACTTAGGATCTTAGATAGTGCAAAATATCTAGGTGTAATCCTGGACAAAAAGCTAAACTGGAGTCTGAATATCAAGGAAAGAGCTCGTAAGGCAACTTTTGCACTCCACTCGTGCAACAGAATTTACGGAAAAATCTGGGGACCTAATCCAAAAATCATTCTATGGATGTATACAGCAATAGTGAGGCCAATACTCATTTATGGTTGTATAGTCTGGTGGAATGCGGTAGAGAAAGCTACCAATCTTAAAACTCTAACGAGAGTTCAAAGAATGGCATGTATTGGGGTTACAGGAGTAATCAGAACCACCCCGACAGCGGGGCTTGAACCTTTACTTAATCTTAAGCCCCTTGACTTATTTGTACAGGAATCAACAGGTAAGTGTGCACTACGACTAAGCCAGACGAATGTATGGCCACGCTCAGATTCTAAAGAAATACATAGGTAGTAATGTGTGCACAGACTACATTACCCCCCACTTAGATTTCTATAGACCATTCACCTCTTAAATTACTAGTAGACAAGAATGGGATGTCACCCATCCACATATCAGCGACACAACGGTAGCAGTCTTCACCGATGGGTCAAAAATGGAATGCGGAGATGGAGCGGGATTCTTTTCGGAAAATCTTGACTAAGCCAGCTCATTTAGACTCTCTGACGGCAGTAGTGTCTTTCAAGCTGAGGTTTTGGCAATAACCAAAGCAACTGAACAGCTGTCAATGTTAGCTATACCACCAACCGACTTTACCTTCTTCATTGACAGCCAAGCAGCCATAAAGGCATTCTCTCCCATCGAAATAAAGTCAAAGCTCGTTCCCCGCTGCCGCGAAGAGCTCATGATTCTTAGCTCGCAGCACAACGTTATGCTCAGCTGGGTGCCTGGCTATATAGGGATTCTAGGTAATCAGAAAGCAGACGAACTTGCACGAATCGAATCGTTAACTGATCCTAGCCAGGCAGAACTAAACATGTACGCACCTATCTGCACCTTCAAACATAATCGGCAAAGAAAATTCTTGAGAAAACAAATGAAAGAGTGACCCTGCTTGACTCCTGTGTGAATACCAAGAAACTTTGGGCGCGTTTTGACAAGGGAAAGACAGACAGCGTCTTAAAACTAAATAAGAAAGCACCGAACTCTCTAGTAGGTATCGTGACTGGACACAATCTGCTGAAGTACCCCAAGAAAAAACTGAGGCTTGTAACGAAGCGTTTCATGCTTCACTACCTTTTCTAAACAACCATTGTTGCGAGGATTGTAGTACAGCACCATACGATTCACATCCACCCCAGAGACGTGACCTCACCGAAAAACGATTATGATTTTCGTTCATCATTAAATCATTCAGCTAAAAAGATAACAAGAGGATCTACTGAGATGGACGAAAATCACCCTTTCGGTCATACGCAGAGTCAGGCGAAAAAGGTAAATTTGGTTTCGTTGATCAATTTAGCTCCAGTCGTAGACAAGTCGAGCCGATCTGGTCATTTAGCTTCATATCCCAAGTAACATTTTTCCTCTCATAAGACGCTCCGAGAGCGCTACGAGACTTATTTTAGGGAGCTAAATGCACTCTTGAGGAGTTCTTCTAGATTCTTATAAGATTGTTAAAAGCCTTAAATGGCCTAGTTATGGGAGCCTCTTGATCCTATAGGAAGAGTTTTATTCTTCTTATGCGATTATAGACGCCGCTTTGTAAATCTAGTAAAGCTCTCTGAACTCTTCCTATGGGAGTGCGTCTCTTCCTACAAAAGTTGTTAAAAAGAGAACGAGTGTGTGTAAACTTAAAAAAAAAACATATATCTTTCGAATTTTTAATTTCTTTTTTTGAAGAAGGTAGGCGAATAGTTTTTATGTGTGTTCGTGATTCTCTCATGTCAAAAAATAATGTGTTTTTTGGTGTGAGTATTTATCTCACAAGTTAATTGACGTTTTATATTTGTAAAAATCATGGCATATGTAGGCTAAATTCTTGGTGCAATTAAAATTGCATCTACTATTTTAAACATTTTGCTTCGAAAAATAACAACGCGCTTCCAAAATTATGCATATTTAAAATATTTTGTTATTAATTATAATCTTATTATAGGGTTACCATTAATATTTTTTTAGGTGCAAAAACACCAAAGTATGTTTTTATACAATTCACAAAATGCGATCATTCATACCATATTTTTTTCCAATTACTGTCATTGTCGTGCTTTTATGACAAAAATTGGATATAGAGGTGTACAAAATATGACGCTTTTTCATTATTAAGATTTTCTGAAATTTTCCAATATATTTGTCATTAAAAACTGACAAAAACAACTAATTTTTAAAGATGCCATTTTACTTGTGTCGTGTTAATATACTGCTCTCACAAATTTTAAATAATGACATAACACAAAAAAGAATGTCCCCGCTCATTCTTCTCTGGTATAGTAGCTGTATACTAAGTTATACAAATCCATTTTTTATACAACTAATATCATAAGCAAATAAGAGAAAACAAGATGAATATGACGTTTTGGTCAGAATGGAAAACCAAATATGATAATTCATTTAGAATATTTTTTTTTAAGCTACGGTAACCCCCAAAATATAATGAAAACATTTTGTTCATATTGCAACATGGCTGCTGTTGATTGATACTTTAACTCTTGTTTTAACATCTCTATGAGATCTTTGGAAGATGATGAAGTCCCATTACAACGCTTGAGCTCCCGTAAGAAGTGTGGCTCTCAGTAAATATAAATTTTCTCTGAGAGACAGTACTTCTTATGGGAGCTAAAATGCTCTTATGGGACTTAAATTTGACATGTAACTTTCAAACGCAACATATTTGTCTGTGGGGCGTTCCTTTTTATTGCAATTGCCAATTTTTATTAAGAAATTTAAATGAGAAAGCAAAAAATCGATAATTGTGTTAGATTAACATTTTGAAACAATGGAACTAAATTATAACCTAATAATGTTTCGAATAAAATAACAATCAAAGTTAACTGGATATAGCTTGGTGTTATTTATATCATTCCAAAGCTGATGACAGCCGATGCAAAAACAGTATATATATATATATACCATAAACATTATGTGATACTCATGGTGATTTCAATTAGTACAATTAATAAGGTTGTTTCGATCAATTCTATCAAAATAATGCTTTTGAGATCGATTTTTCTGCAGATTGTTTCCTTTTTTTAATAACACTAATAATATTAACTAACTTAAGTTTGAAATGTGTGCTTTTTGTTTAGTATATTTCAGTGCTAAGAATTGTTGTTATAATATTTATAATCAAATTCACTACTACCCCGAAATCAGGTAAAGAAACAGAACAAAAAATCGACCAAAGAAACTTGCTCGCAAAGAAAACAATCAAACTTTTCTTTGAAATCTAAAATTACATCTTCCACCGCCAATCAAATAACCAATCCGATAGAAACATGAACAGAAGCAAGTTTTGTGAACAAAAAGAACGCACTCTACAATTCAACTATAACATCTGTTCGTTTGATATTCAAAGCTGGCGTCGTAGCTCCTATTAGAATCTTGAAAAATACTTATTTATGAATAGTCTCATTGAAGTATTATTATGGGATTATAAAGACTAAAAATGACGTTTAGAGTTTTAATTTCATAACGAGATACTTATGAGACTTAAATAGATTTAGATATAGGATTTAAGTACTTTCAAATTTAAAAAATGCTTAGCTCTTACAATAAAAATGCTATGAGACGAATTTGAGTTTCATAACAAGAGATTCATTCTTAAGTATAGCAATAGGATATAAAAGAATCTTATGGGAGTTCTTTTCAGATTTGAAGAGCTTAACTCCGGGAGTTTGTTAGTTGGGATGTTTTCCTCGGAGCTTCTCCCCACCAGTGGTAAGGGGTTTCGTTGAAAGAAAAAGTTAGGCAGGAGAGATTGTCCAGATATTTCTTACTAAGGCTTCCCCCCACCAGTGGTAAGGAGCTTTAGTTCGAAGTCAAATGTTCTAATTGCCACCAGAGGCTTTGGCACCTGCTGATTTACCAGAGCGAAAGCCTGCTGTGTCGAGTGCCGCCAGGGGCGAAGTACCTGCTAAATAGTGCCACCAGGGGCGTAGTACCTGATGATCTACCAGAGCGAAAGCCTGCTGTGTCGAGTGCCGCCAAGGGCGTAGTACCTACTGAATAGTGCCACCAGGGGCGTAATACCTGCTGATCTGCCAGAGCGAAAGCCTGCTGTGTCGAGTGCCGCCAGGGCCGTAGTACCAGCTGAATAGTGCCACCAGTGGCGTAGTACCTGCTGATCTACCAGAGCGAAAGCCTGCTGTGTCGGGTGCCGCCAGGGCGTAGTACCAGCTGAATAGTGCCACCGGGGTCGTAGTACCTGCTGATCTACCAGAGCGAAAGCCTGCTATGTCGAGTGCCACCAGGGGCGTAGTAGCTGCTGAATAGTGGCACCAGGGCCGCAGTACCTGCACTCTTTTTTCGTTTTCAAATGAAACCATATTACCCCATACCAGTGAACCAGAACCGAAATCCAGAAAACCGGGACCTAGGAAACTGAATCTGCAGATACCCATTTAAGCAGGATACCCATAGGCCTGAACAAATGCATCACTCAACCACCTGACCCGATTTGAAGCTGCAATAGTCAAGATCATCCGTAAAACCTAACCTTACCTTACCTAGCGATCGGTTTAAGTAATTTAAAAGGGTACAATTACACCCTACCGGTACGAGAAAAAAAATCACAGTGCAAAAATAGTGCATCCAAAGAGAAGATAAATACTTAGTATTCTCTAGTAAAGTGAACTGTGACCAGTGATAATTAAACAGTACAGACCATAAGTTTAAAACAATTTGTACTGCTTGCAATGTGCAAGCAGTACAAATTTTACAAAAAAAAATTAAAAGTTGCACCAGTAGCCCTATTAAACTTAAAACATTGAAAGGCAACGCAAAGGAAAATTTCCAACTGGTTGTGAGAAGTACGCTCATAGAGCAAAAAATCAAAGTTTATTATTAAAAAGTTAAGGAAAATAAAAAAAAAAAATAAAAAGTTTAACGAAGAAAAAAAAAAATATAAAAAAGAACACTAACATTTAAATATTACCATTGAAATAATAAAGAATCTGAAAGCTGAAAAATCTGAAAGCGGGTAGCTGGAAGCGGAATTAAACTTATTATAGTAAGAAAATAATATTATTATTAATAAGATAAGATAATTGTATATAAGAATATTTAATTGATAACAAAATGGCAATGACATAAAGCAAAAACACGCATTAATTGCACAGGCAGTAGCTGAAAACACAGTAGTATAGGAAAGTTGAGGAATTAACAAGGGCTTTGAGTAGATTAGCACCAGCGGATAATATAGAACCATATGTAGATGTTCATATTGATCCACTTAATACAAGTAAAGTAAGTTTAGAGTTAGTGAAAAGCTTACAACAGTTTTAGGGGGAAAGTTATATAAGTTGGCGAACTTCAGTGATAAATTGTATGAAAGCACACGAACACTGTAAAGGTAGTTCTAGCTTAATTTAAATATTGTAAGAAATAGGATTATAGGCAGTTCTAATGACGTACTAACATCACATGGTAATCCGCTACACATTGACGCAATCTTAGGAAGATTGGACTTAACTTACGAGGATAAAACTATGGAGTTTGATCATAACAGCATAAGTCATTTTTTTCGAAAATGAGTTAAGTATGCAAAACTATTTAAAAAAAAATCTATTTTCGTTTGGTCTTAACATCATAACTCTAAGTAAACTAGTTCCAAAGATATTCAGTGGTCCTAACCACACTTAACTGCTTTTTCTAAAATAATGTTTGATCATAATGGCATAACTCAACTTGTGCTGTTTTGACCTATAAAAAATGTTTAAATTTTTAAATACGTGCTTGGTCAAAACTGCACAACTCAGTTTCTTCGATTTTTTGTGTAACGACGGTTTATTTTCAAAAACTAATCGTAGTAAACAAGTATTTTTCTTTGGAATCTTAGAATAAACCACATGTTATTTCGTTAGTTAGATTAACGTGTAACGTCTTGTTGTACAGTTGTTGGCAAAAATTGAATCATTTTTTAAAGTAAGGTTTGTTGTGAACTGCGAATTTGTGAAAATATTATGCATAGCAGAGCGAGAATGCTAGTAAAACTAGCTCGATCGGGTAATAATAAAAAATGTGATTTATGTGTTATTAAATTACTAAAAAGAATTTCTTTGTAATGTTCCCATTTTACTAAACAATAGGATCGACAAACAAAAATAATGGTCCTACAGAATATGAAAATAAAGAAATGTCTTTAACGGGTAAGACAAGAAAATTGAAACAGTTAAATTTAAAAAAAGTTTTATTTTTTTAATAAAGTTTAATAAATTTATTTTCTAAAAAAAAAGGTCTTAGTTCAAAACTTATTCTTATTTTAGGGAGCTAAATGCACTCTTGAGGAGTTCTTCTAGATTCTTATAAGATTGTTAAAAGCCTTAAATGGCCTAGTTATGGGAGCCTCTTGATCCTATAGGAAGAGTTTTATTCTTCTTATGCGATTATAGACGCCGCTTTGTAAATCTAGTAAAGCTCTCTGAACTCTTCCTATGGGAGTGCGTCTCTTCCTACAAAAGTTGTTAAAAAGAGAACGAGTGTGTGTAAACTTAAAAAAAAAACATATATCTTTCGAATTTTTAATTTCTTTTTTTGAAGAAGGTAGGCGAATAGTTTTTATGTGTGTTCGTGATTCTCTCATGTCAAAAAATAATGTGTTTTTTGGTGTGAGTATTTATCTCACAAGTTAATTGACGTTTTATATTTGTAAAAATCATGGCATATGTAGGCTAAATTCTTGGTGCAATTAAAATTGCATCTACTATTTTAAACATTTTGCTTCGAAAAATAACAACGCGCTTCCAAAATTATGCATATTTAAAATATTTTGTTATTAATTATAATCTTATTATAGGGTTACCATTAATATTTTTTTAGGTGCAAAAACACCAAAGTATGTTTTTATACAATTCACAAAATGCGATCATTCATACCATATTTTTTTCCAATTACTGTCATTGTCGTGCTTTTATGACAAAAATTGGATATAGAGGTGTACAAAATATGACGCTTTTTCATTATTAAGATTTTCTGAAATTTTCCAATATATTTGTCATTAAAAACTGACAAAAACAACTAATTTTTAAAGATGCCATTTTACTTGTGTCGTGTTAATATACTGCTCTCACAAATTTTAAATAATGACATAACACAAAAAAGAATGTCCCCGCTCATTCTTCTCTGGTATAGTAGCTGTATACTAAGTTATACAAATCCATTTTTTATACAACTAATATCATAAGCAAATAAGAGAAAACAAGATGAATATGACGTTTTGGTCAGAATGGAAAACCAAATATGATAATTCATTTAGAATATTTTTTTTTAAGCTACGGTAACCCCCAAAATATAATGAAAACATTTTGTTCATATTGCAACATGGCTGCTGTTGATTGATACTTTAACTCTTGTTTTAACATCTCTATGAGATCTTTGGAAGATGATGAAGTCCCATTACAACGCTTGAGCTCCCGTAAGAAGTGTGGCTCTCAGTAAATATAAATTTTCTCTGAGAGACAGTACTTCTTATGGGAGCTAAAATGCTCTTATGGGACTTAAATTTGACATGTAACTTTCAAACGCAACATATTTGTCTGTGGGGCGTTCCTTTTTATTGCAATTGCCAATTTTTATTAAGAAATTTAAATGAGAAAGCAAAAAATCGATAATTGTGTTAGATTAACATTTTGAAACAATGGAACTAAATTATAACCTAATAATGTTTCGAATAAAATAACAATCAAAGTTAACTGGATATAGCTTGGTGTTATTTATATCATTCCAAAGCTGATGACAGCCGATGCAAAAACAGTATATATATATATATACCATAAACATTATGTGATACTCATGGTGATTTCAATTAGTACAATTAATAAGGTTGTTTCGATCAATTCTATCAAAATAATGCTTTTGAGATCGATTTTTCTGCAGATTGTTTCCTTTTTTTAATAACACTAATAATATTAACTAACTTAAGTTTGAAATGTGTGCTTTTTGTTTAGTATATTTCAGTGCTAAGAATTGTTGTTATAATATTTATAATCAAATTCACTACTACCCCGAAATCAGGTAAAGAAACAGAACAAAAAATCGACCAAAGAAACTTGCTCGCAAAGAAAACAATCAAACTTTTCTTTGAAATCTAAAATTACATCTTCCACCGCCAATCAAATAACCAATCCGATAGAAACATGAACAGAAGCAAGTTTTGTGAACAAAAAGAACGCACTCTACAATTCAACTATAACATCTGTTCGTTTGATATTCAAAGCTGGCGTCGTAGCTCCTATTAGAATCTTGAAAAATACTTATTTATGAATAGTCTCATTGAAGTATTATTATGGGATTATAAAGACTAAAAATGACGTTTAGAGTTTTAATTTCATAACGAGATACTTATGAGACTTAAATAGATTTAGATATAGGATTTAAGTACTTTCAAATTTAAAAAATGCTTAGCTCTTACAATAAAAATGCTATGAGACGAATTTGAGTTTCATAACAAGAGATTCATTCTTAAGTATAGCAATAGGATATAAAAGAATCTTATGGGAGTTCTTTTCAGATTTGAAGAGCTTAACTCCGGGAGTTTGTTAGTTGGGATGTTTTCCTCGGAGCTTCTCCCCACCAGTGGTAAGGGGTTTCGTTGAAAGAAAAAGTTAGGCAGGAGAGATTGTCCAGATATTTCTTACTAAGGCTTCCCCCCACCAGTGGTAAGGAGCTTTAGTTCGAAGTCAAATGTTCTAATTGCCACCAGAGGCTTTGGCACCTGCTGATTTACCAGAGCGAAAGCCTGCTGTGTCGAGTGCCGCCAGGGGCGAAGTACCTGCTAAATAGTGCCACCAGGGGCGTAGTACCTGATGATCTACCAGAGCGAAAGCCTGCTGTGTCGAGTGCCGCCAAGGGCGTAGTACCTACTGAATAGTGCCACCAGGGGCGTAATACCTGCTGATCTGCCAGAGCGAAAGCCTGCTGTGTCGAGTGCCGCCAGGGCCGTAGTACCAGCTGAATAGTGCCACCAGTGGCGTAGTACCTGCTGATCTACCAGAGCGAAAGCCTGCTGTGTCGGGTGCCGCCAGGGCGTAGTACCAGCTGAATAGTGCCACCGGGGTCGTAGTACCTGCTGATCTACCAGAGCGAAAGCCTGCTATGTCGAGTGCCACCAGGGGCGTAGTAGCTGCTGAATAGTGGCACCAGGGCCGCAGTACCTGCACTCTTTTTTCGTTTTCAAATGAAACCATATTACCCCATACCAGTGAACCAGAACCGAAATCCAGAAAACCGGGACCTAGGAAACTGAATCTGCAGATACCCATTTAAGCAGGATACCCATAGGCCTGAACAAATGCATCACTCAACCACCTGACCCGATTTGAAGCTGCAATAGTCAAGATCATCCGTAAAACCTAACCTTACCTTACCTAGCGATCGGTTTAAGTAATTTAAAAGGGTACAATTACACCCTACCGGTACGAGAAAAAAAATCACAGTGCAAAAATAGTGCATCCAAAGAGAAGATAAATACTTAGTATTCTCTAGTAAAGTGAACTGTGACCAGTGATAATTAAACAGTACAGACCATAAGTTTAAAACAATTTGTACTGCTTGCAATGTGCAAGCAGTACAAATTTTACAAAAAAAAATTAAAAGTTGCACCAGTAGCCCTATTAAACTTAAAACATTGAAAGGCAACGCAAAGGAAAATTTCCAACTGGTTGTGAGAAGTACGCTCATAGAGCAAAAAATCAAAGTTTATTATTAAAAAGTTAAGGAAAATAAAAAAAAAAAATAAAAAGTTTAACGAAGAAAAAAAAAAATATAAAAAAGAACACTAACATTTAAATATTACCATTGAAATAATAAAGAATCTGAAAGCTGAAAAATCTGAAAGCGGGTAGCTGGAAGCGGAATTAAACTTATTATAGTAAGAAAATAATATTATTATTAATAAGATAAGATAATTGTATATAAGAATATTTAATTGATAACAAAATGGCAATGACATAAAGCAAAAACACGCATTAATTGCACAGGCAGTAGCTGAAAACACAGTAGTATAGGAAAGTTGAGGAATTAACAAGGGCTTTGAGTAGATTAGCACCAGCGGATAATATAGAACCATATGTAGATGTTCATATTGATCCACTTAATACAAGTAAAGTAAGTTTAGAGTTAGTGAAAAGCTTACAACAGTTTTAGGGGGAAAGTTATATAAGTTGGCGAACTTCAGTGATAAATTGTATGAAAGCACACGAACACTGTAAAGGTAGTTCTAGCTTAATTTAAATATTGTAAGAAATAGGATTATAGGCAGTTCTAATGACGTACTAACATCACATGGTAATCCGCTACACATTGACGCAATCTTAGGAAGATTGGACTTAACTTACGAGGATAAAACTATGGAGTTTGATCATAACAGCATAAGTCATTTTTTTTCGAAAATGAGTTAAGTATGCAAAACTATTTAAAAAAAAATCTATTTTCGTTTGGTCTTAACATCATAACTCTAAGTAAACTAGTTCCAAAGATATTCAGTGGTCCTAACCACACTTAACTGCTTTTTCTAAAATAATGTTTGATCATAATGGCATAACTCAACTTGTGCTGTTTTGACCTATAAAAAATGTTTAAATTTTTAAATACGTGCTTGGTCAAAACTGCACAACTCAGTTTCTTCGATTTTTTGTGTAACGACGGTTTATTTTCAAAAACTAATCGTAGTAAACAAGTATTTTTCTTTGGAATCTTAGAATAAACCACATGTTATTTCGTTAGTTAGATTAACGTGTAACGTCTTGTTGTACAGTTGTTGGCAAAAATTGAATCATTTTTTAAAGTAAGGTTTGTTGTGAACTGCGAATTTGTGAAAATATTATGCATAGCAGAGCGAGAATGCTAGTAAAACTAGCTCGATCGGGTAATAATAAAAAATGTGATTTATGTGTTATTAAATTACTAAAAAGAATTTCTTTGTAATGTTCCCATTTTACTAAACAATAGGATCGACAAACAAAAATAATGGTCCTACAGAATATGAAAATAAAGAAATGTCTTTAACGGGTAAGACAAGAAAATTGAAACAGTTAAATTTAAAAAAAGTTTTATTTTTTTAATAAAGTTTAATAAATTTATTTTCTAAAAAAAAAGGTCTTAGTTCAAAACTTATTCCAATATTGGCACTAAGGACACAACTCGAAATAATCTTTTTCTTGAACAAAAAACAGTTTGGTCAAAACAACATATCTCAACTAAGAACCTATAAGCAAGCTACAAAATTAAATTTTTTCATCATATTCGTGTAAATATTATTATTTTAAGAAAAATTGCATCACAATATATATGTATTAAATAAAACTGGATTTGGAGGAATTTTACTAACTTTAAAATGCATTTATCTCAAAACGAAGATTTTGGACATATGTTGTTATGACAAAACTCCATAGAAAAGACCGGTGCATATGTTGCAAACGGAATTGACGAACGCTAAACAGGGTAAGCAAATTCCACAACAATTTTACGATTACGTCAGCAAACTTCTAACACTAATAACAAACAAGACAATAATGAATTATGGACCTAGGACGGCCGAGACATATTTTTTAATCAATGAAGCACGAGAAAACGCATTAAGAGTTGTCGTAATGGGGTTAAACCAACCCATTAGTAATGTAGTTTTTTAGTTGAATTCAGGTGACCTTCCTAATGCTCTAGCTAGAGCTCAGGAAATCGAAGTAAACTTATCTCAAAGGTTGAGAGATTCATACGCTATTCCCAATAGAATGGAATACAACAGAGGGTTGCCACAAATACAAGTACAACGACCAACGACCAGTACTCCTGGTTCAACCGAGATTTAATAGCAATATTGTGGGAAATCAAAATTTTACTCCAAGACAAAGTCATCAGATCACGACACCACAACATCAACGAATGGATTCAGGAAGCGGAACCTACCGCCCTAAGCCACAAATTATCGATAGTCAAAATAGGTATTACAGCAGCAATCAATTTAGGGATCAGAGATTCAACAACGAGATTCGTAATAGTAATAATCCTTTTAAAAGGGACAGACCAAATAGCAACCAACAACCGCTACACAAAAACCCTAGAATAAACAACTTGAACGAAAGGGATTCTTTTTTTAGAATAAGACATGACCTTCCAACAATCAGACGAACAAACTATGCGACAGGTCAGATATACAACATATTATTTAATAGAGGTGCGACCCATACTTATGTCAAGCCAGATAAAAACAAAAGTAGGAAGTTGGATAAGATAAGTAAACAGTGTTCATGGTAGCAGTATAATAGATAATTATCAGGAGTTAAATATATTTGGGAATTGGGAAAAGTTTTATGAATTAAATGAACTCAAAGAATATGATGCAATAGTAGGAATAAAAACCTTAAGGAAAGCGAAATGAAATTTAAATATTAAAGAAAATATTTTAGAATATGAAGGAGGTATAGTGCCTTTAATATATAATGATGAATTACTTAACGATCTCGAGATCAACACTCATATGCAAGTAGAATATCAGGAAAGATTAAAAGAAATATTAAAGAAGTATCAGGGAATTTTCACGGGAACACCCAATTATTTACCGTATAATACAAACGTTAAATGTTGCATAAATACCACACAAGAGGAACCAGTTTGGCCAAGGCTTATCCTTATCCGCAATCCGCTGCAGTATTTGTTAATAAAAAAGTACAGACATTTATGGAAAACAATATTGTAAGACCAAGTAGAAGTGCTTACAATAGTTCAGTTTGGGTCGCTGACAAAAAAGGATTCAACGAGGATGGTACAAAGAAACTACGTATGGTTATAGATTTTAAAAAACTCAATTCATTTACCAAATCAGATAAATACCCTATGGCAGAAACTTCAGTTATTTTATCCAACTTGGGTAAATCAAAATACTTCTCTACTTTAGACTTACAGTCGGGATTTCATCAAAGCCTTATGCAAGAAAAAGATAGATCAAAAACTGCGTTTTCAGTTAATAATGGCCGGAGTTTAACCGTATGCCATTTGGCCTTAAAAATGCTCCGGTGATATTTCAGAGAGCTATGGATGATATACTCAGAGAGTATATCGGCAAATTTTGCCATGTCTAATTTGATGACGTAATTGTATTTTCCGAATCACCCGAAGAACATCTTAACCACATAGAACTCATAATAATTAAAGCTTTATCGGAATTAGCAGTGATAAAAGTAACTATTTTATGGAAGAGGTAGACTTTCTAGGATATGTTGTATCCTATAATCATATCAAGACGAACCCGGAAAAGGTAAAAACTATAAAAGAATACCCCGAACCAAAAACTTTACGTCAGTTATGGAGTTTTTTAGGACTATTTGGGTATTACAGACAATTTATACGCAACTATGCAATGATAAGTAAAGGATTAACTAAGTATTTAGGAGACAATGAAAAAATAAATAGAAAACGGATAAATATAGAATTAGACGCAGAAGGTAAAAAATCATTCCAGTTATTGAAAAATAAGCTTATGGAAGAAATAGTGTTGAATCAGGACCGTAGCCAGGATTTTGTTTCGGAGGGGGCTGGCTTCCAAGTCTTACGAACAATTCTTTAAACAAAAAATAAAAACTATATACAATCATATACCAATTCATAGATTTTTATTAGTTTTCAAATAAAAATGTTAAGTCCATAACGTACATATTAAAATAATTTTTGTATACAAGTTAGCACATCAGCATAATTTGCTTTGTCGTCGCCGTGCCATCACCTGAACAAGACACCGCCGGCCAACGCCGCCGCAGCTTGCGTCGTCACCATAAATTATATTAGCAGGGCAATTGCCCTTGTAACCTTGCTGCTTAGTTTTAAGTTATATTATTGTTTAGTTGTTTGGTTGAATAAATGAAAATAAATGAATAAATTGCACTTTATGTTAAGTCACAAAATAAAATAGACGTGTTTTGATTGTTCTATTTACTGGCGCCCAACGATTTAAAACCTAAAAAAATAACATTTATAAAAAAACATCATACGAAGTTAACAATTAATTATTTGCCAAAAACAATACTTCATAAGAAGTATCTCGTGAATAAAAAAAACTTCATAGGAAGTTAACAATAATTATTTGCCAAAAACAATACTTCATAAAAAGTATCTCGTGAATAAAAAACTGCATACAGAGGTAACAATCATTATTTGCCAAAAACAATACCTACTTCATAAAAAGTATCTCGTGAATAAAAAAAAACTGCATACAGCGTTAACAATCTTTATTTGCCAAAAACAGTACTTCATAAAAAGTGAATAAAAAAAAAGTTCATACGGAATTAACAATCATCAAACCGATATGAATTCGCACGCACATATGCAGTTGGTACTTCAACCAGACTTTTTAAGAAAAATATGTTGGTCCAGCAACCCAAGCAATATAATGACCATATTCTCCCTCATCCAAGTGCTAAATTTAGAAAATCGATTATTATGAGCATTGATCCTAGAAGCTCCGTCTTTAGAAAAGGATCTAATTTTCAAGTAAATAATAAGCCATCAATCTCGGCAAAGATATCAGAACCAAAGTAAAAATTTTAGAAATTTCAATAGTGCCGAAAAGCGTACTCGAAGTAATGTAGGCTCAGGTAAACCTCAACAAAAATTTCAGAGGGTTAATCACCTCTCGGAGTTATATGAGGAATCCTTGAGTGAAGTAGGAACCGAAGACTCTATGCTAAGGAGTATTATGAAGAGTAGAGCATTAACAACACTAATCCATACGAAGTGAATTTCTTAGAGTAACGTCACTCTTGCCTTTTATTACTAAAAAACTGTAAAAGGTAAAGAGTTACGACTATTAATAGATACAGGAACATCTAAAAATTACATTAATTACCATCCATACTTAAAAGGTGTTTCTCCAATGGAAACTCCTTTTCAAGTAAAATCAATCAATGGTGTTAATATAATAAATAAATATTGCAGAGTTATTGTCTTAGGAGAAATTTCCACATTTTTTATTCTTCCTAATCTTAATACATTCGATGGAATTTTAGGCTACGACTTTTTGAAAAATATAGGAGCAAAACTAGATATAATCAATAGCATTCTTTTCTATAAAAATGGTCAAGAAAAAATAAGGCATATATCGTGCAAGCAAGTTAATAATTTAATTATAGAAAAAGATTATATTCCGGCACATTTCTTAAAACAATTTGATAAAGTAATAGAAAATAATATTAATGCATTTGCTGAACCAAATAGAGCATTGCCCTTTAACACCAATGTTAAAGCAACTATTCGTACTACAACAAACGAACCGATTTACACACGAAGTAACCCATCCTTCGACATGGATGGTAAGCCACGACTGCGTATGGTGATTGATTTTAGGAAAATTAATGAAAAAACAGTGCCCGATAGATATCATGTTCCGGAAACCTCTGTTATTTTGTCCAATTCGGGAAGTTCCCAATATTTCACCACATTAGACCTAAAATCAGGTTTCCATCAAATCAAAATGGATGAGAAACATATACTGAAAACAGCTTTCAGTGTTAATAATGGCAAAAACGAGTTTTGTCGATTACCATTTGGACTTAAAAATGCACCTAGTATTTTTCAAAGGGCAATTGACGACATCCTTCGTGAGGATATAGGTAAATGTTGTCATGTTTATGTCGATGACATAATTATTTATTCTCCCAATGAAGAAACACACTTACATGATATAGAAAATATATTAAACATACGTGAGATCGCAGGTATGCGTGTTTCACCAGAAAAATCAAAATTTTTCAGAAAAGAAGTTGAGTTCTTAGGATTTTTGATATCTCAAAAAGGAATCAAAATATGTCCAGATAAAGTTCATGATATTTTGAATTATAAAATACCAAACACACTTCGATCACTCCGATCATTGTTAGGGCTTTGCGGATACTATCGGCGGTTTATAAGAGACTATGCCGAAATTCCAAAACCTTTAACTAAGTATCTGCGTGGTGACAATGGCCATATAGGTACAAACCAATCAAAAAATGTTAAAATAGAGCTAGATGAAGGAGCTTTATTCGCATTCGAACGAATTAAAAAAATTTTAGCGTCTGCGGACGTTCTTCTTTTTTATCCTGACTACAATAAAACATTTAAGTTAACAACAGACGCCTCTTCAAGCGGTTTGGGTGCAGTATTATCGCAAAACGGGATGCCGATCACTATGATTTCACGAACGTTGTCAAAATCCGAAGAAGGATACGCAACGAATGAACGTGAACTTCTTGCCATAGTTTGGTCTTTAAAAACTCTGCGTCATTATTTGTATGGAATTACTGGTATCCATATATTTACGGATTATCAGCCGCTTACCTTCGCTATGTCTGACAAGAATCCCAATACAATGATGAAAAGATGGCGCGCATTTGTTGAAGAATTTTCCCCTTAATTTTTCTATAAACCAGGAAAAGAAAATAAGGTGGCAGATGCTCTGTCAAGACAATATGTTAACATTTTAACAGAGCCACAAACAAGCAAAACGGTTCATAATGAAATTTCGTTGACAAATGTAATTAAAACCACACAATTCCCAGTGAATCAGTTTAAAAGTCATCTTATATTAACGAAATCAAACCATTCAAATAAACAAACAAAAGTTATGTTTCAAAAGCATATACGACATACAATTAATTTTAATTCCATTGAAAACTTGATTGTGTGTTTAAAACATATTATAAACCCAAATGTAACGAACATGCACACGCAAAAATTTGTAATTGATTTGACAAATAAAAACGATTAGAAGTTTCAACGACGGAACACAATCGTGCTCATAGCTTACAAGAAAACTTTCATCAGATTATAGAAGAGTACTATTTTCCTGACATGAGGAAAGTCTTAAAATCACTAGTTACGAATTGCAAAATATGTTTAGAAAATAAAAATCAAAGAAAACCGCCTAAGCCAGAAACTGGCAAAACACCGATTCCTAAGTATGCGGGAGAAATACTTCACATAGATATTTGTATAACAGATAAAAAACTTTTCCTAACTTGCATAGATAAGTTTTCAAAATTTGCGATAGTAAAACCCATACCTTCTCGAACATCCGTCTATATCGATGCATTGTTGGAAATTTTTTAATTGAAAATAGCAACAGGCAAATTGAAATTAATTCCCAACTGCAAGATAAAATTAACGAAGTAACAGATCAAATAAATACATTGAAACATACTCTCAAAGAAAATTCAATTTCAAAATTCGAGAAACAATCACCTTCTTAATAGAAATGTTTATATCATATCTCTTTGAATAATATTGTTCTATCAGTTGTCCTTGCAAAGAATAAAATTGTTAATCCACTCATTTTAGATAACTTTGAAATAAATAAATTAATTAATCTTGAAAATGTACCAATTTGCATAAATAATTTGTTAACTACTTCTAGTGTAAAGGTACTACAAAATTCCAATATGTCCACTATGTATTGAAAGTACCTAAAGTAAATGAAATTTGTAGTTTTGTAAGAATTTATCCTGTAAGTCATAATAGTAAAATAATTAAGTTCAATGTAAGTAAAGCAGCAAAATGCAAAAATTCTTATCAACCTTTAACTGACTGTGCAAAAACAACAACAATGCACATCTGTAAGCCAGCGGTTGACAAATGTTTGATGCAGCTTCTTAACAACAATAGTGCGGCCTGTCCAACCGAAAGCTCGTATCACCTGCCAGAAATACAAAAGATCGAGGAGGGAATGATAATTTTAAATGAAGTACCGCCAACCAAAATATTTTATGAAAAGGAAATCACCGTCAACGGGACATATTTAATCACATTCTCCGATGAAGTAAAAAGCAATGAAACTTCGTACATGGCTGATTCTATTCCAATCCATACCAAACCGCTTCCAGCTAAGATATTAGCAGTACAATATCTGGACCACAAGCCACAGCTCTCACTACCTTATCTTCATTAAACTCACATTCAAAATAGAAACCATCTAGAAACCCTCGAATTTCGAATCAGAAGACTTTATGGTGGTCAACATTTCCAATCTTATCCGTGATAATTATTATAACATTGGCAATAACTTTATTCAAACTCATATCACAAAGGAAAAATAAAGAGGGAAAAGAAGCAAGTACAACTAAAACAATAGGGCGTCTCGAACCTAACAGGGGGAGGAGTTAGCACATCAGCATAATTTGCTTTGTCGTCGCCGTTCAATCACCTGAACAAGACACCGCCGCCGGCCGACACCGCCGCAGTTTGCGTCGTCACCATAAATTATATTAGCAGGGCAATTGCCCTTGTAACCTTGCTGCTTAGTTTTAAGTTACATTATTGTTTAGTTGTTTGGTTGAATAAATGAAAATAAATGAATGAAGGGCACTTTATGTTAAGTCACAAAATATAATAGACGTGTTTTGATTGTTCTATTTACTTACACATTTTTTACAGCAGAAAAAAGCATTGATTTTTTTTATATGAGAACAATCATCTCATCTGGATCAACATTAATATTCGTGGTCTGGGTGCTTAGCAAAAGGCACTATGACCTTTTAGCCACGTTCGAGGGAAAAGGCTTAAGGAGAATCGTTGGCCCCATATATGAGGAAGGACGATTCCGGAGACGGTACAATCATGAATTGTACACAATCTACCTTGAAGCAGATATCGTGACAAAAATTAAGCTCGGTAGACTCCGGTGGGCAGGGCACCTAGCTCGCATGAGCGAAGAGGAACCTTCTCGGAAAGTTCTTTGTGGTACATTCTATGGTAGACACCAGCGTGGTAGACCATGCTTGCGCTAGAGGGATGGCGTAGACGAGGACGACGCCCGGAGCCAGAGATTATGTATTATAAAGATTGGAAACCTTCGTACGTTTCACCCTCCAAAACCCATTTGTTTACATTGTTGTTTTTGTAATTTCGTTTCGTGTCGATGAATAGATGTGAATTGCAACAACAATTTAACAGAGTGGGTTTGTTCTGTTTTGACAGCTCGACCATTTTTTATGTGTAAAAAACACAGCCATCTTTAAAAAAATTTTAACTCATCAGCTTTTCACCACGAAAATGGCGGATTTTAGGTGGGATATCGGGATGTGTTCGGAAAATACAGATTTAATGGTGCAAACAGAATATTTTAGGGTGCACCCATATTGTTCATAAATCTATAGCTGGCCATTCAGGAGTGAGCTCTATGTTAATATTTTTTTTATAGAAATCGAAACTTGCAGCTACCTTGGTAATTTCGTCAAATAGAAATAATTAGTTATTATCGAAAGTGATAAAAATATGATACAAAGCTGCGTAAAACAGATGATTAAATAACGACACAGATCTTACTAAATTTACATTATATGTTGTGGCGAAGATTGTGCTGAATTAGAATATTTTGAGTATATTATAAAAATGCTAGAAACGCCTTTTTTGCTATAACAATTAAAGCCCAAACCACACTACTATCGTGTGGTGTGTTGTGGAGTTATGTGTCAACGTTGACAGATTTGTGAATAATTAGGTTACAGCCCGGAAATATTCCATAAGAATATTGAATTCATCCGGTGTAAACGGGGAATGAAATTCTGGTGGAAACTATAGTGCCATCTGTGCGTTGAAAGGGGTAAGCGGAAATAGAGTTAAAAAGTAGTAGATGAGGTTTGGCGAAATGTCAAAGAAAGAGTGGTAGATACAGAATGCAGATACAATTTAATAAGAGAAACAAACAAAACAGATCGGATGATGCAAACGGTGTAAGATAAGGAAATAGTAATAATAAGAGTATTCATGCAACGTTGGAAACTTTCCGACGTTGTAAAACCGTAAAGTTTCCCACGCACGTTTCATGAATGCCAATCAAAAAATTCGGCGTAAATGATGTGGTAAGAAATCAGCTGATTCAGGCAATGTCATAATCCCATTGAAAAAAAGTTTACCACGTTTACCATTTTCGTTTACGACGTTTACAACACAAATTCTTGTCGGAAAGTTTACGATTTGTTGGAAACGATTTTCCATACAAATTTTGACAGTTCGTTTACTACATCGTAAACTTTCCGACGTTTACGATGTTTACGATGGTTTTCCGACGTTGCAGGAATACCCTTAATATAAAATCACTTCGAGGAGTTATCCGATGAAAGGCATATTTATGTTTATGCTAATTCAGTGTTCAGCATTTCTAAATGAAATAGAGCAGCAAAGAACACTCCTTAAGCATCACTTTCAACAGCAAATGGAAAGAAGGTTTTTTGCAATATTCTGTCATCTTACTATCCGATTAAATTGAACTACTGCGTAAATTAAGTATTGATTTATTGTCAATTTGCATTTTGTTTATTATTTTACTACCCTTTTCATATAATTGTTCAAAATCTCCCATGCAACTTTAAAACCAAATGATTTTAGGTGTCGTGAACACTTGATAGTTCGTTTCGCCATTTTTATAGTTTTTTGAACGTGCCCATTGAAACTCATCAAGTTTTCAAAATATCGTGGTGGAAATCAGTAAGTTTCACTTGTATGAGTTAAAACACGCATACTAATGCAACTTACTTACTTCACCACGGGCAGCCATATTGCTTAGCTTGTAGGCAAACCCGAATGACAGCCGAGGTTTCCAATCTTTATAATTCATAATCTCTGCCCGGAGCCTTGGGGTGCGCAACTGGATGGCGGCGGCTCGAGACCGGGATGGGTGGAGAGACTTGTTGAAGGAGGCCAGGACCGGACCCCCGTTGTCGAGCCGACGATGATGATGATGATAAAAAATTCATATTACCTAGGTTCTACTACTGTACGACTGCAACAAATTTATATAATTTCTTAATATGTATGTTTCTGTCTTACATACCTATATAATGCAATTGTAATGTTTAAAGTATGCAACCTACTTAGACCATAAAAAAAAACGAACAAACATTCGATTTTTGTACCGTTGTTTTTCTTATGAAGAAGCACCTACCACAAATCCTATAGTGCGCCCAATCAGGGGGGTTGCGGGGGACAGCATGCCTCCCCCATACATACCTCAATGTTTATACGCCGTATGCTGAGTGCTAGCACTGTATTTACGTAAGAGAGCTTACATCAATACCAAAAAAAATTAAAATCGAATAAAAAAGTAGTTTCGGTAATTTTCAATTTTCTCATAAACTAGAAGACATAAAACCATATAGTTCTCAGTGTTTTATTAAAAATTTATAGGGACATCAAATAATTAAAACCAATTTGGAACTTAATTTCACAACTTTGAATAAAATAAACAATTTAAAAATATTTTTTAACGTTTTTTTGGATACATTTTGAGTTTGAAAGCATTTTTTTCAAAAACTATTAATACATATAACTAAGTTGAAACAAATAATAACAGCACACGTTTCGGGCCTTCAGAAAACATAAAATTTTGCATTGTAAGTGTTGCCGTTATTTTTAAATCCTTAATCCCGCCTAAACGGTGCGAGATAGATCCCCCCCCCCTTCCAATAGGCAAAAATGCTTGTATTTGACCCTTCTACAAAAATTCGTTATTATATTATATTTTTTATTTTACTATATATGTCAATGTCATTTAGTTCTCTTCTACAATTGGGCATTTTATATTTTTTATCATACAATAAAACTTGATCAGGTAATTGTAATTTACCATCACCTACATTAATGCTCTCTACAATAAATCTATTGTTAATTTCTTTTACAATTGCATATTCAATATAAATTATTATTATTTCTCTATTCTGTATAATCTTAAAATTCGATGCATCTAAAAGATCTGTTATTGACATTGGAATTGTTTCTGTTCTTGTATTTTGTATTGTATTTATGATTTCCCTTAAATCTTCAATATTAAATTTAATAATAAGATCGTCTTCTCTGTCAATATTATTATTTTCACTAGTTAGTTTTTTAATTGCATTAAATATTTGTGAATTAGACTGAAATTGTTTATTATTTGATTCTATTAATTCCTGTATTTTAGTTTCAATTCTAATTTTATCGTCATAGTCTGCCTGACATCCATTTCCATAATTTACCAAGTTCGTTAATTCCCTGTATAAATCTATCTCTTATTATTAATTGGTTAAGTAATTTTTCTGCTGTTTCAAGATACTACTGTGGTTAACCTTACACTTTTTCTTTTCATATCGTCTAATATATCATTGTAGTAAGTTAAATTTATAACATGATAAATTATATATACAATGCTGCAGGTTCGTCCTCTATGAGAATGTATTCCTCTGTACTATAATTAGTAATTCGCTTTTGCACTTGAGCAAACTTTGTGCCTAGAATTGCCAATAATATCAAAATAACGTTCATGGTCACCTGAAATTGTTAAATGTGTTTTAAATGTTTTATTTCGTTTTGAAATCCTTGTGCATAATTCTATCCTTATTGTCAATTATCACTCTTCCTCTATCTTCCAACAATTCTATTTGTATATAAAGGCTTTACTTTACCTTGCCTTCGAGTGGATTTTTCGTGAACTTTTTGTCATGGCTTGAATTTGACTTCAGTTCTATATTTATTGAAATACGAAAATGTTCTGTCTTGTTTTTCTTTTAATACATCTGTCAAATTTAAATGCTTTTCAAAATTATGAAATACGTCTACTGGTTGAAAGGTACTGTATGAATAGATTCATTGTATTTTTTTTAGAACAAATGGCATTATTTCTTTTGTCTCTGCGTGAATCTCTGTTTTTGTTATTCGTATAATTTCAGTAATAGTGAAAGTGCTGTGCACTCTTTCTATCATTCCACTTGTCTTACTGTAGTTTGGAGCTACACTTTCATGTTTAATACCTAATCCTTGTAACTCTAGTTGCGCTGGTATTGTATTGGTATTGTTTCAATGAGTTTATCCTTCGCGTCAATATTAGTTTCAAAATGTCTTACTAGAAGAAATTTTTAAAAGGAGTCTATCATAGTCAAAAATTGGTCATTGTCTATGTAGAATATGTCAGCGTGTATTCGCTCCCCCCCTTTCTTCGGAATTGGAGCCTCTCCAATCTTATACTGAGTTGGATGGCTATCATACTTATTTTCCCTGCAGGCTGTACAATCTTTTGTATAAGTTAATAGCTGTTTATAGCACTCTGGCCAATAGCATCTGTTAGAAATTTGTTTAAAATTTTCCCTTGAATCACGATGTGCTCTGTTATGTTCGTGTTTAATAATGGAGATTTGAGTATCTCTATCTGAAATATCTTCCACTAAATTTGGTACGGATGCAAAATTTGTTTTTATGTATTCGATTAATAGTTTTCCTTTTACTTTAAACAATACCACCTCCGTTGAGTGTATTGCATTCAAGCCATGTTTAATAACTTCCTTTAATTTATGAGAGATACCATCATCTTTATAAATAACAGTATGTCGCCAGTATCCTGTATGAATTTGCTTGCTAACAATACTATTTTGAGTTCCTATTTGAAATATTATTTGGTTCTTGAATCTATTTATATTACCTCCTAATCTTTTTATTCCTTCAATCGGGCTGCTCTGATTACTATGTATTGTGGCTTCGTCTTCCTCGCTATTTACTGCCATATTTAATTCTTGGCAACTTAAAGCGTCTGCAACAACATTTTCCTTTCCTGGTTTGTATATTATGACTGGGACATACTCTTCTATGAATGCCTTCCAACGCTTTAACTTTTCGTTCGGATTTTTATCAGAAATCACGAAACTTAATAGTAGATGGCCCGTATTATATGTGGATGCCAGTCTGACCATAGAGATAATTTCTCAAAATTTTAAGACTCCATACTATCGCTAATAACTCTCTTTCATTCGTTGCGAAACCTTCTTCAGTTTTTGATAATGTCCTACTTATGAAGGTTATCGGTTTATTTTTTTGACTAAGTACTGCACCTACAGCTGAGATACTTGCGTCAGTTAATAATTCGATGGGTTTGTCAGAGTCAGGTTAATTCAACACAGGCACTTGGCGGGGGAGGGGGGGGTCTCTTGAGGGGCTGAAGCCCCTTCCGAAATGATTTGTATCTAAACAAATTTCAGTAAAAACTAAAAATATTTAATATCAATTCAAATCTACAAAAATAAGAAGACCATCAAGGTATAGTTTATTTGATTTGGGATCAGTTAATTACTTCAATTATTATCTTCGTTTATATTAAGAAGAAGAAACCAAAATATTGCAAAATAAAAATAACAAAAATTATATGATCTCAGAATAATAAAAAACAACAAATGAATAGAAATCATGATATGGGTGACTGGAAAACGTTACTGCTGGAAAACAAAAAAGATGCTGCCGCCCAATGCAAAAGCAGTAGCTGAAAATAGAGCTGTAATAAGACCTTTTATTCAGACTATTTTATTTTGTGCAGAACAGGCGGTGAAGATGGTAGTGACCACTCGGCCCACAAAAAAATATGGAAAACTAAGGCTCCCCTGCAGTTCAGAATTGAATCTGGGGACAACAATTTAAAGAATCACGTCATTACCAGCTCTAAAAACACAGGCTATTTGAGCTCATATATACAAAATGAAATCCTGGAGACATGTTCTGATATTGTAACAACCGCAATATACAGTAAGCACGTAAATACATTCAAGTAGTTTCAACGTCTTCGCTGAGGAAACAATGGAAGTTTCAGGCGCTGAATAACTTTCCATATGTCTTTGATATGTCGACTGTTTTTTGTTTAACAGTTGTATGCTTCGGGAAGTTTTGTTCTGGTTGACGACCAAACTTCTAGAAACTTGACCAAAACCATACTGCAGCGATGTGAAGAACTACATCTTGATATATGAGCAATTATTGTATTTGCCAAGGCTATGACGGAGCGTCAAATACGGCAGGTCACTTAAGTGGAGTGCAAAGCTGGATTAAAAAACAGTATACAAACGCTTGTGTATGTACACTGTGCATTTGTGCAAGCCATCGCTTGCAAAATAACTTTCCAAAATATCATACAAAATCACACCAGAGAGCAAAACAAAAAGCAAAATTATCGTCGAGTGATCCTTCTACCAAAGTTTTGAAATTGCTTTATAAAGGGTGATTTTTAAGCTGGTTTGGTTTTGGCAACACTGGTTTTGACAGCTGACGTGTGTTTAGTACCTTGTGTCACTGTCAAACAGCTTCAGTTTGGTTTGCAATTTAACCATGGATCGTCTTACAAATGAACAACGCTTGCAAATTATTGAATTTTGCTATCAAAATTCGTGCTCGGTTCGAAATGTTCATCGCGCGCTGCTTGTGTTCAGCGATGAGGCTCATTTTTGGTTGAATGGGTACGTAAATAAGCAAAATTGCCGCATTTGGAGTGAAGATCAGCCAGAAGCATTGCAACAGCTACCAATGCATCCCGAAAAAGCCACTGTTTGGTGCGGTTTATGGGCCGGCGGCATTATTGGGCCTATTTCTTCAAAGATGATGCGAATCGCAGCGTTACTGTCAATGGTGAACGCTACCGAGCGATGATAACAAACTTTTTTTTGCCCGAAATGGAAGTTCTTGACTTGCATGATATGTGGTTTCAACAAGACGGTGCCACATGCCACACAGCACGCGAAACAATGGCGCAATTGCGAGGCGAGTTTGGTGAACAGTTAATTTCACGTTTCGGGCCGGTCAATTGGCCGCCTAGATCGTGCGATTTGACACCATTAGATTATTTTTTGTGGGGGTATGTCAAGGCTAATGTCTATAGGGACAAGCCCGCTTCGATTGACGCACTGGAAGCCAACATCCATGCATTCATTCGTGAGATACCGGCCGATATGTGTGAAAGAGTATGCCAAAATTCGACTCAGTGGATGGGCTACCTGAGACGCAGCCGCGGTCAACATTTGCATGAAATTATCTTTAAACATTAAATTGCAAGGTTCAAACTATCGATTCAAATAAATATTTCATTCATTTTTTCGAATTTTTTGTGTTTTTTTTTTTTAAAAAGTTCTAAACCTCTTAAAAAATCACCCGTTATATGTGACAAAACTTACTTAAGAGGTATAAACTTCTTGCTCACGGTTTTGGGAACACTTCCAGTGACAACAGCGTGTTGAAAAATCTTTTCAACGATAAAAGCGAATCAAACACTGTCCTGAAGCGATATGAGCAATGCAAGACTAACGCACTTGCTTTAATATCTGTTCATTCGGATATTGATTTCTTTGTGGTTTTGTCTCCATGTTGTGTGTCATCAAGTGATCTGATTATAAAATAAAAATAAAAATTAAATCGATTTTTATAAAAAATATATTTATTCAATAATATGACAACATTTAGGTATTTAATAGATTTTTAGCTACGCGTTTCGGATATTTTTTTCATCCATCTTCGGGCTTATTTCAATGACTTGTCCTTGCCCGAAGATGGATGAAAAAAATATCCCTTCTGAGATCATATAATTTTTGTTATTTTTATTTTGCAATATTTTGGTTTCTTCTTCTTAATATAAACGAAGATAATAATTGAAGTAATTAACTGATCCCAAATCAAATAAACTATACCTTGATGGTCTTCTTATTTTTGTAGATTTGAATTGATATTAAATATTTTTAGTTTTTACTGAAATTTGTTTAGATACAAATCATTTCGGAAGGGGCTTCAGCCCCTCAAGAGACCTCCCCCCCCCCCGCCAAGTGCCTGTGTTGAGTTAACCTGACTCTGACAAACCCATCGAATTATTAACTGACGCAAGTATCTCAGCTGCAGGTGCAGTACCTAGTCAAAAAAATAAACCGATAACCTTCATAAGTAGGACATTATCAAAAACTGAAGAAGGTTTCGCAACGAATGAAAGAGAGTTATTACCGATAGTGTGGAGTGTTAAAATTTTGAGAAATTATCTCTAGGGTCAGACTGGCATCCACATATAATACGGGCCACCTACCATTAAGTTTCGTGATTTCTGATAAAAATCCGAACGTAAAGTTAAAGCGTTGGAAGGCATTCACAGAAGAGTATGCCCCAGTGATAATATACAAACCAGGAAAGGAAAATGTTGTTGCAGGCGCTTTAAGTTGCCAAGAATTAAATATGACAGAAGATAGCGAGGAAGACGAAGCCACAATAAATAGTGCTCAGAGCAGCCCGATTGAAGGAATAAAAAGATTAGGAGGTAATATAAATAGATTCAAGAACCAAATAATATTTCAAATAGGAACTCAAAATAGTATTGTTAGCAAGCAAATTCATACAGGATACTGGCGACATACTGTTATTTATAAAGATGATGGTATCTCTCATAAATTAAAGGAAGTTATTAAACATGGCTTGAATGCAATACACTCAACGGAGGAGGTATTCTTTAAAGTAAAATTAAAATTATTAAACGAATACATAACAACAAATTTTGCTTGCGTACCAAATTTAGTGGAAGATATTTCAGATAGAGATACTCAAATCTCCATTATTAAACACGAACATAACAGAGCACATCGTGATTCAAGGGAAAATTTTAAACAAATTTCTAACAGATGCTATTGGCCAGAGTGCTATAAACAGCTATTAACTTATACAAAAGATTGTACAGCCTGCAGGGAAAATAAGTATGATAGCCATCCAACTCAGTATAATATTGGAGAGGCTCCAATTCCGAAGAAAGGCGGGGAGCGAATACACGCTGACATATTCTACATAGACAATGACCAATTTTTGACTATGATAGACTCCTTTTAAAAATTTCTTCTAGTAAGACATTTTGAAACTAATATTGACGCGAAGGATAAACTCATTGAAACAATACCAATATTCGGTAGAGTTGAAATACTAGTGACTGACAATGAAAAGACATCAGCGCAACTAGAGTTACAAGGATTAGGTATTAAACATGAAAGTGTAGCTCCAAACTACAGTAAGACAAGTGGAATGATAGAAAGAGTGCACAGCACTTTCACTATTACTGAAATTATACGAATAACAAAAACAGAGATTCACGCAGAGACAAAAGAAATAATGCCATTTGTTCTAAAAAAAATACAATGAATCTATTCATACAGTAACTACCTTTCAACCAGTAGACGTATTTCATAATTTTGAAAAGCATTTAAATTTGACAGATGTATTAAAAGAAAAACAAGACAGAACATTTTCGTATTTCAATAAATATAGAACTGAAGTCAAATTCAAGCCATGACAAAAAGTTCACGAAAAATCCACTCGAAGGCAAGGTAAAGTAAAGCCTTTATATACAAATAGAATTGTCGAGGAAGATAGAGGAAGAGTGATAATTGACAATAAGGATAGAATTATGCACAAGGATTTCATAACGAAATAAAACATTTAAAACACATTTAACAATTTCAGGTGACCATGAACGTTATTTTGATATTATTGGCAATTCTAGGCACAAAGTTTGCTCAAGTGCAAATTACTAATTATAGTACAGAGGAACACATTCTCATAGAGGACGAACCTGCAGCATTGTATATATAATTTATCATGTTATAAATTTAACTTACTACAATGATATATTAGACGATATGAAAAGAAAAAGTGTAAGGTTAGCCACAATAGAATCTTGAAACAGCAGAAAAATTACTTAACCAATTAATAATTAGAGATAGATTTATACGGGGAATTAACGAACTTGTTTAATTATGGAAATGGATGTCAGGCAGACTATGACGATAAAATTAGAATTGAAACTAAAATACAGGAATTAATAGAATCAAATAATAAACAATTTCAGTCTAATTCACAAATATTTAATGCAATTGAAAAACTAACTAGTGAAAATAATAATATTGACAGAGAAGACGATCTTATTATTAAATTTAATATTGAAGATTTAAGGGAAATCATAAATACAATACAAAATACAAGAACAGAAACAATGCCAATGTCAATAACAGATCTTTTAGATGCATCGAATTTTAAGATTATACAGAATAGAGAAATAATAATAATTTATATTGAATATGCAATTGTAAAAGAAGTTAACAATAGATTTATTGTAGAGAGCATTAATGTAGGTGATGGTAAATTACAATTACCTGATCAAGTTTTATTGTATGATAAAAAATATAAAATGCCCAATTGTAGATGAGAACTAAATGACATTGACATATATAGTAAAATAAAAAATATAATATAATAACGAATTTTTGTAGAAGGGTCAAATACAAGCATTTTTGACTAGGGGAGGGGGGGGAGGGGAGGGGGGGGGTGTCTATCTAGCACCGTTTAGGCGGGATTAAAGATTTAAAAATAACGGCAACATTTACAATGCAAAATTACATGTTTTCTGAAAGCCCGAAATATGTGCTGTTATTATTTGTTTCAACTTCTTAGTTATATGTATTTATAGTTTTTGAAAAAAATGCTTTCAAACTCAAAATGTATCCAAAAAAACCTTAAACAAAATGTTAACATTTATTTTATTCAAAGTTGTGAAATTTAGTACTAAATTGGCTTTAATTATTTGATTTCCCTATAAATTTTTAATAAAACACTGAAAACTATATGGTTTTATGTCTTCTAGTTTATGAGAAAATTGAAAATTACCAAAACTACTTTTTTATTCGATTTTAATTTTTTTTGGTATTTATGTAAGCTCTCTTACGTAAATACAGTGCTAGCACTCAGCATACGGCGTATAAACATTGAGGTATGTATGGGGGAGGCATGCTGTCCCCCGCAACCCCCCTGATTGGGCACACTATAGGATTTGCGGTAGGTGCTTCTTCATAAGAAAAACAACTGTACAAAATTTGAATGTTTGTTCGGTTTTTTTTATGGTCTAAGTAGGTTGCATACTTTAAATATTACAATTGCATTATATAGGTATGTAAGACAGAAACATACATATTAAGAAATTATATAAATTTGTTGCAGTCGTACAGTAGTAGAACCTAGGTAATATGAATTTTTTATCATCATCATCATCGTCGGCTCGACAACGGGGGTCCGGTCCTGGCCTCCTTCAACAAGTCTCTCCACCCATCCCGGTCTCGAGCCGCCCAAGGCTCCGGGCGTCCTGGTCTACGCCATCTCTCCATCGCAAGCATATTCTACCACGCTGTCGTCTACCATAGAATGTACCACAAAGAACTTTCCGAGCAGGTTCCTCTTCGCTCATGCGAGCTAGGTGCCCTGCCCACCGGAGTCTACCGAGCTTAATTTTTGTCACGATATCTGCTTCAAGGTAGATTGCGTACAATTCGTGATTGTACCGTCTCCGGAATCGTCCTTCCTCACATATGGGGCCAACAATTCTCCTTAAGACTTTTCTCTCGAACGCGGCTAAAAGGTCGGAGTGCCTTTTGCTAAGCACCCAAGTCTCGGATCCATATGTGAGTACTGGCAGGACCATGGTCCTGTACAGCAGCAGTTTTTCAGTTATGGTGAGATTTCTGGATTTGAAGAGCTTTGACAGACTATAGTAGGCTCTGTTGGATTTGAAAAGCCGCCCGCGTATTTCTTCTTCTATATTGTTATCGACTGCTACTATTGACCCAAGGTATTTAAAGGATTGCACCACTTCAAATTCGTGCTCCGCTACCTTGATTGTTTGACCAACTGTTCCTCTCGCATTCGTGGCGTCTTTTTTTTACCTTTTTGTTTTACCTTCATTAATGTGCAGCCCCAGATTTTGTGCCGCCTGCTTGATCTGGATGAAGGAATCATGTACAGCTTGCTCGGTTTTTCCGATGATGTCGATGTCGTCTGCCAGTATCTGGCTGGACCTGTTGACGATGGATAAATTCAAAGATTCTTTAAACCCAAATTCTTTAAATGCAAAAGAAACTTTGCATACACCCAACCTTGCACCTACCCCAAATCCAATAGTGTGCCCAAGCAGTGGGATTGCCCATACATACCTTACCGTTTAAACGCCGTTAGGCTGGGTGCTACCACTGTATTTATGTAAGCAAGGTTACATAAATACCAAAAAAATAAAAATTTAATATAAAAGTAGGTTTCGTAATTTTTAATTTTCTCATAAACTAGAAGACATAAAACCATCTAGTTTTCAGTGTTTGATTACAAATTTATAAGAAAATATGAAAAAAATTTGAAAAGAAAAATTCTTCTGTTTAAGTGGAGTGACTGAATAAAATTCAAGTTAAAAGTTCAAGTGAGCTCAACTCCATAAATGCGTTTCGGCAAATTTATAAGTGCATCAAATAATTAAAGCCAATTTAGTACTTAATTTCACAACATTGAATAAAAAAAACTGTAAACATTTTTTCCAATGTTGTTTCTTAGTTAAATTTTGAGTTTGAAAGCATTTTTTTAAAAACTATCAACACAAATAACAAAGTTGAAACAAATAATAACAGAACAAGTTTCTGGCTTTCAGAAAACATATAATTTTGCATTGGAACTGTTGCCGTTGTTTTAAAATTTTTTTTTTTAACTTTGAGTCATTTTTTCGAAAATTGCCCCTCCCGCCTAACCGGAGGGAGATAGACCCCCCTTCCATAGTAAAAAATGCTTTTAGCTTACCCTTCTACAAAAATCCGTTATTATTTTGCGGCACCCTAGTTATCGTACTCGTGCCAATAAATTGCCTAAGGGATTTATTAAATAATAATAAAGCAAACTGACCCAAAATAAAAAAAAATAATCCGGACGTAAAAATAATTAAAGATGGTATCATTTTTGTAAGTGATGGAGAAACCACAATAAATGAAAAAGTGTACAAGGGCACATATTTTGTTCAATTAAAAAATATTATGACAAAAAAAAAAATGTGTGAGTGCCGGGACTCACGGTTAATATGTGTAAACATCAACGTGTGCGGATCCAAACCTTACTAGTTTTTGCTTGAAGGGGATCTTAAGATTTTTTGCACACCGTAACGTTGCACGACGTAACGTTGCACACGAACGTTCACGTTTTTTTTTCACTCTACCGCCAGCATAGATGTTTACACATCAATAAATTCTAGGATGTATGAAAATACAAAAACAAAAATTATAAAACATATATAACAAAATGTTACCATAGAAATAAACATTTTAAAATATTTCGAGTCAAATAAGGATAGATTAAAATTCACTAACATGGATCTGGTAAAACCATACATTAAAGATATAAGAGAACACCCAATATTGTGGGGTATAACTTTAAACATTGTAATAATATTAAGTATCGTAATAGTAAGTAAGCTATTGAAAATTTATAAAATAAGCCAACAGAAGAAAAATAATGACGCAATTGAAAAATGTTTACAAGACACCAGGAAGGCAATAAACGAGCGATCCGGACGATCACTATAGAAGTAAGGGGGGAGTTAACACTGAAAATATTGCATCACTCAGTCATGTCAATCCATATCCATTATTCGAACGGAAGTTCACATAAACAATATCCACACAAATGATTAATAGTCGAGCAGACGTAAACATCCCGAAAAAACGATACTCATATCAACAACTGGAATCAAATATGCCAACGAAGCATAATCGCATCATCACTGAATGGATGGAGAATCATTTTGGATAGCATTCTTAATTCAGCAGCCGACCTAATAAGTTGATTAAAATATTGTAATTATATTTTTAAATTTAAATAAATACATATTTTTAAAACCGCGAGTTTCGAATAAAAATATTAATTCGTTGCGATATCGATTAACGCCATTTAAGGAATGGTTTCTTATTGCAAGCATCCACGGTTCTGGATCTGTATAATCAATCAGTCGATAGTTGGCACAATTAATTCTACAAATGTATTGCAAAAGTGGATGATTCATTCTATCTGGGATGTATTCATAGTGCCCAGGCCAGATGTCTTCAAGTCAACTAATGTATAGAGAACTGAGCCACTCCCTGGGTGCTGGCAACTACTTTAACAATGTGTTTTCATCTTATCAAATAAGTTAAATTTTCAAGGCGTGATTTGAAATATTACGTCCCTTACTTTGGCGGACACTTTTAGGCGGAATCGAAAAATTTTTAGATATTCAAGTTTAAAGTTAGCTCAAAAGTGACCTTCCAAAACCTAAAAAAAATGACAAAATCCAAAATTTTTTTGCACGAATTTGAAGGTAGGTACCCTAAAAAAAAATATCACGCAAACTCTGTTTTTGTAGCTAGCTTAATTTTTTTTGATATAAAAGATTCCGCTAAAATAAGACGTTAACCCATATGTAATGGTCAAAAGTTAAAAAAAAATTGAATTTTAGAAATTTATTTTCCCCAGAAATTGTAGCTTTTTTTTGTATCTTTTATGGAGGATAATTTTTTATTGCAATTTCAAGTTTAAAAATGCACTTCCGGTTCGCTGAAACAAGTCTGAAGTTAGCTGACAAAAACTTAAAAAAATGAGATTTTCAAATTTTTTTGCAAGAAATTTAAGCTTTTTATATGCTAATGTTTTGCATCCACTCTTAATTTGTAGCTCCAACAGTTTTTTTAGATATTCAAGTTAAAAGTTAGCTCAAAAGTGACCGTCCAAAATTAAAAAAAAATGACAGAAATAAAGAGTGAATACAAAAGTTAATATATCGTTTTATTGGCACTTGTTGCGCTAGCTATTAAACTTAAGTGAAACGCATTTATTGTAAAATTAGATTAGATTAGATTTTAAATGGACTTAATTTCATGAAATTTACAAAAGATTTGTTTGACTTTCTTTATATGACATGGCCTATGCCATTTTTTTTTTTTGTTTTTGTATTATAATATGTTTTAGAAAAGTTCAGTAATGATTCGTGTTCTGTAACTTAATGCTATTTTGACGTATCTGTACAAATTCTCCCAGTCAGTTCCTCCATTAAGGATATCGACAATTCCAGCCTCATTCAGATAGTTCTTTCCAAAAATACTTCGCCTGGTTTCTACAAGCATAGGATCTACCAACAAAATGAAACACGTTCTCTCTTTCCCTAATGTTGCACAAGTCGCAGGTTTCTTGTAAATCGCTTCTGTGAGGTATGTGATTCAGGGGGAGTAACTCTCCCCGTGTTTTTAAAACAAGTGACATGAGGTCGGTTGAAAACTCCTCAATGAAATAGTTACTAGCTGCTAAGTTGAAGTCAAGCTGCGCATAAATGTTTCTGTGAAACGAGCTTCTGGCTTTCCAAATAAAATCTTCACTTATTTTGTTCATCTACTATGCTGATTAGGTTGTAGAGTTGGCTTTTCCACGTGTCAATCAATTCATCTTGAAGAGAGAGTGAAAGTCCACAGTACTGGGCTAAATTACTCCAAGACACAAACCATGAAATTTTCTTTCTGATCACCAGCATTGTTATTTGCTTAGGCAATCGTCTATCGTCCATTTTGATTGTCTTTAGTACATAGTCAACCTGCATTTTAAGGGTGAAATAAACAACGGAAAAAGACCTGTTTCCAGCAAAAGGATATGGTTAGCCGTACTGTTGGGTAGTTTCAAAGTACGCTTCAAAAAGTATCTGAGAATCTGCTCCACTTCTTCAAATTCTTTGTGTCCCCAAACTTGTGCCACGTAGAACATTATCGATTTGGCCGTTGTTTTGAAAATTTGATATTTTGCTTCATATTGAACATCTCTGCTGTGCATCACACTTGTCCAAGTCGCATTTAACGCATTTTTCGCCTTAGCTAATTTATCTGTCATGTGGTTCTTCAAGTTTAGATTTCTAGAAATCCGCATACCAAGATAGTTATATTCACTAACGATTTCAATGTTATGCTCTCTAAACATCCATTTTTCACTGCGACAATTTGTAACGTTTTTTTGTAAAATTATTGATACTAGCATATAAGGTTTTAGCATGTGTACGCTCATCCACATGCTCCACACCTGTCAGCGTTTGGTTAAAGAAGTCAAAACCAATTTCTCAATGTCTTTTTTTAAAAGCTTTGTTTTGAAAGGTAACCTGTTTGATAAAAGAAAAGGCTTCATCCGAACTACTCAGTCCACCAAAAAAAAAACTAATACCGACTTCTAAATCAGTAGAGAATCATAAAAGATCTCCCTAAAAAACAGAAACTGAGCGTCTCAACGAAAAGCCTATTCTCTCCTCAAAAATTTCCCGCTTTCAACCTTCCTTACCTTTAGGACCCATGTTTACAGACCCATAGGCCCGTCCAGGCAGGGGTTGAGAGGGGTGCCCACTCGCGTAAATGACCGATGGCCTGCTGGTTGCCATGCTTCGCTCGTCGATGGGGGGTGATCTTGTCACTAGCTAATGGACGGTGTTACTTTTAACCAGGCCTTAATCTTAGCTGTTGTTTGACTCATTATGTACCTTCTTCCAAAAAGATGAAGGGGCCCGAAATTTAATAACCGATAATCTTTTCCTTTTTCGTTTTTTTGTTTTTTATACTAACACATTTAGAGGAGGGCATAGGTGGTAGTGCCCTCGGAGCTTCTCTCTACCCACCCTTTATAGCACCCCTAAACAGAAAGTCCTATTAAGGAATGCTCCTACGCCATCGCTCGCGCTCCAAAAGAAACAATTATGCAACAGCCCTAATTAAAAGGGGAAAGCCACTGACTTTCCATTTAACACTTTATTTTGGAACTCCTTTTGTTACCCCTCACTCCATAACGAATTCACTTCCCAATAACTTCAACGTTTAAAACTCCATCTAAATTAGCTTCTTCTCGTTAAAACTTTTTGCTTCCATATCTAACTTCTCACCAAAACAAGAATTCAATTCAATCTCCAATACTTTTCGTTTTCACGACTAAAACCGGTGTAGTAAAAAGGAAACACTAAACAATCTTATTTAACAGAAAAAAATTTGCTCCATAAGCGGTTTTATTCATTAATTACTTAAATCTAATTCTTAGAGTTATTGACATCATCAAGAAAAAAGAATCTTCATCACCACTCATCGGAAAAATCACAAAAAATGTTTTTGTCACGAAGCCTAATTATTGTTCTTTTCTTTTTTTTTTTTTTAATATTCGAAAACCGTACAATCATTAAAGTTGATCTACTCTATAACTCTGCCATTCTTAATGCTCACCGAAATGTATTACCGAATCAAGGCCAAATTACAGCCTGAATGAACTCTCGTGGGAGTTGTTAAACCCTTAACGGTTCTCTTTTCATAAAAAATCATATATTTTCATAATTATGTACATTTTTTTTTGTTTAGATGAAATTTAGGATATTTAAAAAAAAAAACTATATAATGGGTGATTTTTTAAGAGGTTTAGAACTTTTTTTAAAAAAAAAAACACAAAAAATTCAAAAAAATGAATGAAATATTTATTTGAATCGATAGTTTGAACCTTGCAATTTAATGTTTAAAGATAATTTCATGCAAATGTTGACCGCGGCTGCGTCTCAGGTAGCCCATCCGCTGAGTCCAATTTTGGCATACTCTTTCACACATATCGGCCGGTATCTCACGAATGAATGCATGGATGTTGGCTTCCAGTGCGTCAATCGAAGCGGGTTTGTCCCTTTAGACATTAGCCTTGACATACCCCCACAAAAAATAATCTAATGGTGTCGAATCGCACGATCTAGGCGGCCAATTGACCGGCCCGAAACGTGAAATTAACTGTTCACCAAACTCGCCTCCCAATTGCGCCATTGTTTCGCGTGCTGTGTGGCATGTTGCACCGTCTGGTTGAAACCACATATTATGCAAGTCAAGAACTTCCATTTCGGGCAAAAAAAAGTTTGTTATCATCGCTCGGTAGCGTTCACCATTGACAGTAACGCTGCGATTCGCATCATCTTTGAAGAAATATGGCCCAATAATGCCGCCGGCCCATAAACCGCACCAAACAGTGGCTTTTTCGGGATGCATTGGTAGCTTTTGCAATGCTTCTGGCTGATCTTCACTCCAAATGCGGCAATTTTGCTTATTTACGTACCCATTCAACCAAAAATGAGCCTCATCGCTGAAATGGAAGCAGCGCGCGATGAACATTTCGAACCGAGCACGAATTTTGATAGTAAAATTCAATAATTTGCAAGCGTTGTTCATTTGTAAGACGATCCATGGTTAAATTGCAAACCAAACTGAAGCTGTTTGACAGTGACACAAGGTACTAAACACACGTCAGCTGTCAAAACCAGTGTTGCCAAAACCAAACCAGCTAAAAAATCACCCTTTATATACAAGAGACAAAAAAAATCACTTACCGGCGCTCCAATATGTTGTGCACAGCATTTGTTGCGACGCGACCTGGTTACTGAAGAGTATTAAGACTGAGCCTAGAGCGGAAATATCGAAATTAAACTTAAGTTACATCTAATCACGTCCGATGGGTGAGATGTCACATAATATATTTGCTTATATACCTACAACTAGACTTCTCTACCGAAACGTAAACTTTAATATAGTTCTTTAATTCTATATCTCAAAACTTTTTTTTTCTATCACACCTATCTTATTTACTTAACTTTTCTTTCTTTACAACAACTCTAACATGATTGTTCCAAAGCTTCATACTTGTTTCAATTTACTGTATTATTCAATTGTTCAATCACTATTTGATCATTTCTTTTTTTTTTTTATTACCTTGCTTTAGCAATCAAAATCTATTCTACTTTTTCCTTTAATCAAACAAATGTCCTAGCTAACAGACATATTTAATTTTCTTCAACTTCGATTATACATTATGTATCTATACATCGACAGGTACATATGTATGTTCACATATATATGTTATGTGTTCGTATGAACCTTTTTAATTCCCTTTTCAGGTAAGTAGGTACTATTTTTTTTATGTAGGTAATTACTTTTTTTTCTATTTCAATCTTCTTAAATTTTCTTTTTTCAGCACTTTTCTTTTCAGCATTTATTGTTTTCAGCACTTATTGTTTCATATTTGCTTTTGTTCTAATGCTTTCATAAATTAACCTATGTATACTTTCTTTCTGCAAACATATGTATGCCTTATTTCCTTTCTTTCTAGCGATCACTCTCTTTTTTTTTCTTTTTTTAACCAAATTTTCTTTTCAGCCTTACAATCTTTTAGTTAACCTTTCACTTTCATTAATCTAATGATATTTGTTTAACTTTAAGATTCAATTTTTTTTTCCAAATTTTCTTTCTTTTGTACTAATTCTTCTTTTCTCAACTTTCTTTTTCAGCACTCTTATTATCCTTTCTTATAATTTTCTTTTCACCTTCACATTTGTTTATTTGAATTTAATTTCCTTTTCTTTTGTTACTTTCAGCAACGACTAACTTTAATTTTCTGCAACTCCTGCCTTCCGCGCCTGTGCTTTTCGGATAGCCCAAGGGGCTTCCACGTATTCACAAAGAAACGTTTTGCTTCCTCTTTTGGATTTCCGAATCAGGATTGGCCTTTCTTTAGATGTTGGCCTAGAGGACTGTGACCAGCCGAAGTGATTCAACTGGATACCGGAATTATCCAGTCCAGTATCCAGAAGCACTCTTGTTACCTTTTAAAGAAAACCGCTTCCTCGAATACGCTTCTACATAAGGAAACAGATTGCTTTTGAGTAATCCCTTAAAATTTTCATACAAGATTATGATGTACCTATCGTGAGTTATGTATCTTTTGATACATACACATATACTGACATTGCCTTATCCGGGCAAAGATTGAGGTTTCACGTGCGTCGGCGTCGCCGCGTCCGTCGTGGGTAGGTCCGGCAAGATGGAAAGGACTCAAGAAAAATATCTATAGGGAAACATATTTGTTTTAAGAAAACGAATTCCCTCTTCGAGATCTATCATCTTAACCCCCTCACGGTTTTCGCCTTTTTGTGGCGAGTTGGCTTACGTCTTACTCTTCAGCAATCCAGCTGCGGAGTAAGACAACTAAGAAAACCAACAAAAGCAGAGATGTCAATCTAAAAATAATGGATAAAAGTTTACAGAAGGAAAAAAATCGAACGGGGATATACGTTCAAGAGTCGGCGGAAGTCACGGCTGCTGGCAAGGGCTTGGCTTCGCAGGAGGCTAAGTCGCCAGTGACAAAAGTAAACTTCAAAGAAGAAAAACGAGAGTTAAAAAGACAACCGGTCATTCTCTCAGTAGATCTCCTTCCCGACGTAGATAGTTTAACTATCAAAGGTACGGAGACCTCGGACAGACCTCCGACCATAGGTAGTCAAACCGAGGACGAGGTACTGATGGAACCGAGTCAAGAAGAGACTATGCTGAAGTCTGCTGCACCCCTCAAAGCTTCGAGGCAACGCAGCAACTACAGATCCTCCAAAAGATTCGTGGAAAAGACCGAGTTGAAAGACCCTGCGACGCTCAGTTCGAGAGATAAAGCTCTCCTAAAAAAGCACAGAAAACTAGTTAGGAACTTTGAGCGGCAGCTGGCAGAGACTGCCACTGGACCCAGGGGAACAACAGGGCAAGTGAATGCCGAAGAGTCGGAGAGCAAAGGAGTAGATGCTGCCAAATCTAGGTCTGTCCCTAAAAAGGCAAACCGTGAACAGGCTGGCAATAACTCGACCGCTCGGAACGACAAGGGAAAAGTTCAGGCGACTTCCAGCAAGAAACAGCTAGCCAACGCTAGGAAAGACCAAGCACCGGCAAGCACCTCTTCTGGAATGAAACCAGGAACGTCCAAGAGACAAAGATCGGAGGAGACAGTCAAGCAAGACGGTGCTAAGAAACAGAAAACCAACAGCTTCGACATTACCCCGATTGACCTACAAATTGCCATTATAAGCCGTGACGAACCAGATGGGAAAATCTCGGCAAAAAACTGGCTTCTTGTGGAAAATGAGATCCTCAAAGCTATGATGGCAGCATCAGAGAACGATGGTTCTGAAGACTATATCTTTGATGGTGCCGGATGGCGGCGAGGAGTTAAAGTCGTCTGCTGCGGTGACCAGAAATCACGGGAGTTCCTGAACCGTACAATCGATAACATTGGCGAACTATGGGAATGTTCCTCCCTTGAGGTTCTACCCGCCGCAGCTCTACCACTCCGCCAGCAGTTTAGCATATGGATCCCCCCTCCTGCAGAACATGAGGACGCAGCCATTCTTAAGCTGTTGGCGAAGCAGAACAAAGAGCTTCCCATTTTAGAATGGAAGCTCCAACACTCAAGAAAGAGTCATGGAGGCGAAGGGAAGGACCTCTTGTTTGTGGCAGACAAGAAATCTGACCTTCTGCTGAGAGAAAGAAAAGACGTGTTGAGGTATGGTCTCGGAACCGTAAAGGTAAAGAGGCATGAAGGCAAAGGGGAGTCAAAAGCTGCAAGTGGTGCAAATAAACTTGCACCACGCTAAAGCAGCAAGGTACGACCTTACGCTCTACATGTCTCACGAGAGCGTGGATGTGGCCTTGATCCAGGAACCATGGTTAGGCAAAAACCGAATCCGTGGGTTGAGGTCAAAACACTACAACCTTTTCCATTCCACGTCAGATGAAGGTGATATTAGAAGTTGTATCCTAGTGAAAAAATCAATTAACGCTTTCTTCCTATCTAGGTACAGCAACAAGGACAACACGGCAATCAGAGTCGAATCGAATGAAGGAAACTTCATTTTAGCGTCGACGTACATGCCGTACGAGGAGGAGAGCCCACCATCAAAAACTGTCCGCGATCTTGTGGTCCATGCCACAGCAAGCGATACACCTTTGGTGGTAGGATGTGATGCCAACGCTCACCACACTCAATGGGGCTCAAAGGATATCAATAAAAGGGGTGAGTCAATTTTTGAATATATTCTCTGTTCTAATTTATCGTTATGTAATAGGGGCAATCACCCTACCTTTCGAAACAAAAACAGGGAGGAAATCATAGATTTGACTCTTATTAACAATAATAGTAAAATTTCACTTGAAGACTGGAGAGTCTCACCTAAAGAATCTTTTTCGGATCACTTTAGGATACTCTTCTCTATAGACAGGAACTTTACTGAAAAGAAACCTTACAGGAACCCAACTAGAACGAATTGGACAGAGTACGAAAAATGGCTGAAAGACTGTATTGATCCACCAGAGGACAATACAAGTCTAAGTACTTCAACCATTCACACTGTTGTCCAAAACTTGTCCAGCAAAATGAGAATGTCTTTTGAAAAACACTGCCCTTTATCTCGTTCCAATAACTCCACTAAGCCACCCTGGTGGAATGGTGTACTAAAGGAACGTAGAACAGAGGTTAGAAAACTTTTTAATAAAGCTAAACTGAGTAAATAAGAAGAGGACTTAAAGTCTTATAGAGCCGCACTTAACACTTACACCAAAGAGTTAAGGAAGGCCAAAAAGGATTCGTGGGCTAAACATTGTGAATCCATTGAAAAAACAAGCGAGGCGGCAAGGCTCCGTAGAACCCTGGCCCTTAATCCCACGATCCCGGGGTACATAAAACACCCTGATGGATCATGGTCGAACTCGAGCCTAGAAACGCTTGAACTCTTCATGGAAACTCATTTCCCCGGTTGTAAAAACCCAGAAAGTTCTGATTGCTTGCAATCGAGCACGCTGGATTTTACTCACACGGAATCAAATTTAGAACTAAATCAGGTTATTACTGAGCAGAAGATTATCTGGGCAATAAACTCGTTCAAACCCTATAAATCAGCGGGACCAGACGAGATTTTTCCAGCTCTTCTTCAAAATGCTCTCAAAGTAATAACTCCGTGGCTTAGGGTAATCTTCATAACGTCCCTAATAGCTGGAAAAAGGTCAAGGTAGTCTTTATCCCAAAAGCAGGGAAACCGACTCACTCGACCGCTCAGGATTATAGACCAATAAGTCTCTCTTCGTTTCTCCTTAAGACACTAGAGAGGATAATTGATCTACATGTTAGAGAACTTCTCAACGAAAACAATTTGTGCAACTACCAACACGCTTACCTTAAAGGTAAATCAGTGGAGACTGCTTTGCATGAAGTAGTTTCACATATGGAGAAAAGTCTTGAACATAAAGAATATACCCTGGCAGCATTTCTTGATATCGAGGGTGCGTTTAATAACGTTAAAACGGAATCGATCAAGACTGCCTGAGTTGAAGTTGGGGTTGAATCTGTCATTGTCGATTGGATCTTCACCATGTTAAATGGCAGAATTATCAACTCTCAAATAGGAGTTAGCACTATTGAGAAAACAGTTACTAGAGGCACACCACAGGGAGGAGTCATCTCACCCCTGCTCTGGATCCTCGTAGTCAACAAAATTCTCACAAAGTTCAAAGATCAGGGCATTAAAATAGTAGCATATGCAGATGACATAGTGGTTTTGGTATCAGGCAAGTTTCTTACCATCATCGAAAACATTATGGAAAATGTATTAAAGGATTTATCTTCTTGGGCAACTAAGAACGGTCTCGGGGTCAACCCCACCAAGACAGAGCTAGTTTTGTTCACGAAGAAAAGGAAACTGGAGGGCTTCAACCCTCCCAAACTAAATGGCATTCCTCTAAAACCTTCTAAGCAAGCTAAATTTCTAGGAGTAATCCTTGACTCCAAGCTTACATGGAAGCGTAATACTGAGGAAAGAATGAAAAAAGCACTATGTGCATTCTACACATGCAAAAAGACTTTCGGTGTACGTTGGGGTATGCGACCGCAAGTCATCCAATGGATGTACACAGCGATTGTCAGACCCATTCTTACCTATGGCTCTATTGTATGGTGGAAGGCGGTGGAAAAATCAAGCTAACTCAAGAACCTGAATAAGGTACAGAGACTAGCCTGTGTAGGAATAACAGGGGCTCAAAGAACCACACCACAAGCTGGATTGGAAATGATCTTGGACCTCCCGGCTCTGGATGAGTTCATAAAGTGCACGGCAGCCAAAACTGCAATTCGTTTAAGAGAACTGAGTTTTTGGAGGCACAGCACTTATGGCCACGGGTCAATCTTAAAAAGATATGACACGATTCCAGGACTGAGGGAGACCACCGATTACATCCCCCCTTTACTAGATTTCGATAGGAAATTTGCTATTTTCATACCAGAAAGACAGGGTTGGGATCCCAATTCACTTATAAGTAAACAGGGTATCCCTTTCTACACTGACGGTTCAAAAATGGAATCAGGAACAGGTGCTGGAGTGTTTTGCCAATCTCTCAACATCAGAGCGTCATATACACTCCCGGCTGACTGTAGTGTCTTTCAGGCCGAGATCTTTGCCATTGGGAAAGCAGCTGAATTGGCACATCACGAAAAGCTAAGCTCTTCGGAGATTACTTTTTTCGTGGACAGCCAGGCTGCTATCAAAGCCTTAGCCAGTGAGACCATAAGATCAAAAGCAGTTTTAAACTGTAGGAAGGAATTAAAAAAAATCTGCCACACTAACCAGGTAAAGCTCTGCTGGGTTCCCGGACATAGCAATATAGAAGGGAATGATATAGTAGATGAACTAGCCAGGAAAGGGTCAGAAGCAGACACAAGTAGTAGCGACCATTCAGTTAGGGGACCACTCGTCTCGATTGGGGTACTCAAGAGGAAGATAGACCTTAAACTAAAAGAGAAAATCAATATCTCCTGGAAATCCAGTAACGATTGTGTAATCTCTAGAAGTTTATGGCCTAAAACAAATGAAAAGGAAACTCGGTATATTCTATCGCTGAGTAAAAAGAACATTAAAATCTTGATAGGTGTACTTACAGGTCATTGCGCCATTGGCACAATGGCTAACAGAATAGGGGCATTTGCACCCGATTTTTGTAGGAGCTGTCAGGATGAGGAGGAAATGGAGACCATTAAACACCTGCTCTGCGACTGTCCGAACCTCCAAACCAGCCGACTCCGTCATTTCGGAAACAGGTTTGTTGGAGAACTGGATGATTTAGCACAGGTCTCAATGGCAAGCATGAGGAAATTTATAGATAGCACAGGCTGGTTCGTTAACGAGCCAGTCTACGCTAATCGACAGAATTGAGGAGCATCGATGCTAAATTTTTACTTTTACAGGGGATAACAATGGACCAGTAGGCCCCCGTGTACGCAACAGCTTCATGCTTTGCACACCCCTTACAACCTAACCTACCTCCGATTTTTTTTGATTTCGGTGCCTCGTTGAGACCTTTTGCGAGGAATGATTTTCCCAATTATGGGATCGGGAAAAATTGTTTCCAATGGCAAAGAATGATGGGGACTAGCTGTTTTGTAGCACGCTAGGTACTTATCTTCTTCTTTTTTTCTTTTGTTTTCTCTTCAGAAGGAAACTACCACGAAACTTAGAAAGCGAAACTGCTTCCCGCGACGACTTAAAACCAAAAGACTTTGTAACCCGATAAACGGGTACGGGATGGCTCGAACAAATTGCTTCGCACCAGCCACTTTTAACTTTTAGTCTTGGACACAATGCTTAAAGCTTAATGCACACGTATATGTGCGACGGACTTCGCCAACGGATTATTGAAAGTTTATTTGTTGTTTTGCCTGATAATTAACTCTGGTAATTTCTTTTATGGCGGTCAGCCATCAGCCGAATAGGGGGAATAACATGTAGTATACGAAAACATGCACGTGCCGTAACTATTCGGACTGGTGGAAGTGTGATCATAGCCTCTTCGCGGCGGCAGCTAGAAACAAGCCTTTAAAAAGGTTTGGCTAATATGATCAGGCTGGTTCCACAGGTTGGCAACAGGTTAATTCCCTGTTCCGTAAAACTATAAGAATTACGAGACCAACAAAAAGCCTCGAAACGGACTGATCTCAGGACGACAACCCACGCAAAGAAAACGGAAAAACGATTTACGAATTTTCTAATGGAACGTACGATCGCTCTATAGAGCTCGAGCTGCTCAGCAGCTAGCCGATGCCCTGTCAAAATATAAAGCTGACATAACAACACTTCAAGAAATAAGATGGACAGGGAATGGTGTTCTACAGAAGAAAGATTATGACTTATAATACAGCTGTCATACAAAACACCATGTGCTCGGGGTAGGCTTCCTAGTCGGCGAAAAAATGAAGTCTGCCATCATCGGCTTTAACGCTATAAGCGAAAGGCTATGCACCCTTCGCGTGCGAGGCAAATTTAAGAACATCAGCCTCGTTAACGTTCACGGACCTACGGAGGAGTCCTCAGACGAAGAAAAAGAGACTTACTACGAACAAGTCGAGAGGGCCCTCAATGCCTGTCCAAGGTATGACGTAAAAATCATCCTTGGGGATTTGAATGCAAAAATAGGTCGGGAGCCGGTATTCAGGCATTACGCAGGCACCCATAGTTTGCATGAGAACACTAATGACAATGGACTTCGAGTCTTAGAATTGGCAGCATCGAAAAACATGGTCGTTGCGAGTACCAGGTTCCCGCGTAAAGATATCTACAAAGCCACCTGGGTATCACCTGATGGAGTCACTCGTAACCAAATTGACCACGTGTTGATAGACCGTCGCCACTACTCGAACTTGATGACGGTACGAACGTACCGAGGTGCCAATATCGACTCGGATCACTATCTTGTTGGTATGGTTTTCCGAGGGCGGATTGCCCTGCGAGGACGTATTGCATCCGCCGATCAGGTTCGAATCAACACGGCTGCTCTGCACAATGAAAACACCAGTAACACCTTTGGTAATGCGTTAGGACTCGCCCTAGAACTGGGAAGAGTAAGTCCTGGAGCCAGTATGCTGGGCGTAGATGAGAAGTGGACACGCCTTAAGAATATTGTCATTAGTACTGCCAACTCCATCTTAGGCAGCAGTCGTAGAAATCGGAACGACTGGGTTGATATGAATGGAAGCTAGCGACTGAACGTAAGAATGTTGCGTACCGAGCAATGCAACAATCTCATAGAACGCGGGCACGCGAAGACGAATATAAAGAGCTCAGAAGAATTGAAAAACGGCTTCACAGACAGAAAAAATCAGCCTGGGACAAGAACATAATCTGTGAAATAGAGAAAAGCCGAGAGCGAGGTCTGCACCAGGCGCGGAAGTTCTACCAATCCGTCCGAAACATGACGCAGTACACACCACGCTGCACATACTGCAAGGACGGAGAGGGAAATCTGATCACCGATCCTCAAAGCATACTGGAGCGATGGGAAGTGTACTTCAATGAATTGCTAAATGGTCAGCTCACTGCAGCAGTGGAGGCTCCACTACTTCAAGAAGAGTACCCTATGTTGCCGCCACCAAGCATAGAAGAGGTTGAGAAGGCTATAGGCCGGCTAAAGAAAAACAAAGCCCCGGGAGCCGATGGTATGCCAGCCGAACTATTTCAACACGGTGGGCCAGCCGTTGTTGAGTACCGCCTATAAGATACTCTCCTCTATCCTTCAAGACCGGATAACCCCATACGCTAAAACCATCATCGGACAATATCAGTGTGGTTTCATTCCAGGCAAATCAACAACTGATCAGATCTTTACCCTTAGGCAGGCGATGGAAAAATGTCTAGAATTTAACATCCCAACATACCACCTGTTTATAGACTTTAAGGCCGCCTACAATAGCATAGCCAGGGTAGAACTTTACAAAGCCATGAGAGAATTCGGAATCCCAAATAAATTGACACGACTATGTAGGTTGACCATGACCAACGTAACAAGCCAAGTAAAAATAGCCGGATTGCTATCCAAACCAATCAACATCTTTAATGGACTCCGACAAGGGGATGGTTTGGCCTGCCTCCTCTTCAACCTGGCGTTGGAGAAAGCAATCCGTGACTCTGGCACGGCAACAAGAGGGACCATCGTCAACAGGTCCAGCCAGATACTGGCTTACGCAGACGACATCGACATCATCGGAAGAACTGAGCAAGCTGTACATGATTCCTTCATCCAGATCGAGCAGGCGGCACAAAATCTGGGGCTGCACATTAGTGAAGGTAAAACAAAGTACAAGGTGGCGTCGAATGCGAGAGGAACAGTTGGTCAAACAATCAAGGTAGCGGAGCACGAATTTGAAGTGGTGCAATTCTTTAAATACCTTGGGTCAATAGTAGCAGCCGATAACAATATAGAAGAAGAAATACGCGGGCGGCTTCTCAAATCCAACAGAGCCTACTATAGTCTGTCAAAGCTCTTCAAATCCAGAAATCTCACCATAACTTCAAAACTGCTGCTGTACAGGACCATGGTCCTGCCAGTACTCACATATGGATCCGAGACTTGGGTGCTTAGCAAAAGGCACTCCGACCTCTTAGCCGCGTTCGAGAGAAAAGTCTTAAGGAGAATTATTGGCCCCATATGTGAGGAAGGACGATTCCGGAGACGGTACAATCATGAATTGTACGCAATCTACCTTGAAGCAGATATCGTGACAAAAATTAAGCTCGGTAGACTCCGGTGGGCAGGGCACCTAGCTCGCATGAGCGAAGAGGAACCTGCTCGGAAAGTTCTTTGTGGTACATTCTATGGTAAACGACAGCGTGGTAGACCATGCTTGCGCTGGAGAGATGGCGTAGACCAGGACGCCCGTAGCCTTGGGGTGCGCAACTTAATGGCGGCGGCTCGAAGCCGGGATGGGTGGAGAGACTTGTTGAAGGAGGCCAGGACCGGACCCCGGTTGTCGAGCCGACGATGATGATGAATTTCTTTTATGTCGGATAGTCGGGCGGATCGTTTAAAATGTAAAATAGTGCATTTTAAGAAATAAAAAAAAAATCAAGCTTATTTAAAAAAAAAATCTGGTTTTCATTCAACGTTCTTTGAAAACAATATTTTTAACTTTTGTTTGGACAAGGTGTGAAGGATAATTGTGTTCTCTTAGAGATCTTACAAAAGAGGTTGTGGGACCGCTTCCTACACAACATATCCTTTTGTCGCAGGCTTCCTGTGCTTAAAGGATATGAGACGAAATTGTGAGCGAAGTTTTATATTTTTTTTTGTACGGCAGAGTCTCATGTACAGCTGAGAGAGCCGGGAAATTACCCTCCGATTCCTGTATTCGTTTTAGGCTGTCATTTTCTTAGATCTTTTGAATGTGCGACTGATTTGTGACCTTTGCTGTCTACGACTTCATACAAATTATTCCCTACTATTTGCAAACAGTCACTTTAATAAATTTTGGGCATAACTTAGCGTTTAGATGCTTGACCGCATCGCTAAGGATGAAAATACGTTTGAATAGAACATCGCCCACTTGGTATGATACCATTTTGCTTCTCAAATTATATGTTCGTTCGTAAGAGTCGTGAGTCCGCTCTAAAGCTGACTTCAAATATGAGTGTAACATGTTCATCTTAGCAGTTTTCGGCAGCCAATCTATTTCTGAATGGTTCAACCCTGTTAGGCCACGTAATAACGTAGCATTGCCAATTGAGGGCAAGTATGTGTCCCAGTTGGTCTGTTTGGGATCTATGTAAGCCCGCACAGCTGCGAGAATTGAGCGATTCACTCGTTCGCTAGCGTTTGCCTGTGGCGAGTATGCTGCAGTTCTATAGTGAGTAATGCCGAAAGTTTTTATCATTTTTGCAAATTCATGACTAATAAATTGACTGCCGTTATCAGACAGGATGCTTTCGGGGACCCCAAAAATCAGAAAGATATCTTCTTCTAGAAACATTATAACTGTTTGAGAGTTTGCTTTTCGAAGGGGTTTAATCAAGACGAATTTCGTCAATTGATCTAGGGCAATTACAATCTGGGTGTTTCCGTTCTTTGACCGTGGGTAAGGACCCAGGAAGTCCACATAAACATGTTGGAAAGGTCTGTCCACGGAGAAAGATTTTCCCATTTCTGCTCTAAGGATACTGTTAGGAGCTTTGGTTGTTTTGCAGACTTCGCAGTTTTCAAGAAACTGCTTGACATGAGATGCCATATTCGGCCAAAAATATTGCTGTCTTAGCTTGAAGAGTGTTTTAGTAATGCCACCGTGTGAAGCTCTGGGTGGGCAACGAGCCAACGAGATCAAACGGTTAGTTAGCGCAGCTGGAATCCATAATTTCCAGACCAAATCGTCTTGGAGTCTGAAACTTGAAGGTCAGGAATCTGGTTTTTATTTTGTCCGATGTGCTCAATGAATTTAAGATATTCGTCCGATTTGAAACTCGGATCATCCAAATCAACATGAAGAACATCGGTATTGTTCTTTGACATTGACCCCGGTGAACATACCGTTAAATCTAATGCCTCTACCTCATATACTCGAGATAGAGCATCTGGCACTACATTTAAGGTACCCTTCCGGTGTTCAATCCCAAAATCGAACCCTTGTAGCTTCAGACTGCAACGCACCAATCTACCCGTTGGATTCCGCAGACTCATTAGCCACTTCAAACTAGAGTGGTCTGTTACAACCGTGAACCTATACCCCTCAACGTATGCTCGAAATTTTTGTATGCCTATGACGGCTGCCAAACATTCTCGTTCGGTAGCAGAATAGTTCTGTTGAGCGGAATTCAACTTTTGTGAATAATAGTAAATGGGTCGTTCGGCACCACTCTCATCTTCTTGGCATAATACGCACCCAATACCAGATGCTGACGCATCACACAAAATTATAAATTCCTTGGAAAAGTCGGGGTTGATGAGAATAAGATCTGATTTTAAGGCTGACTTGATCGCTTCAAACGCTATTTCCGCCTCTTTTCCAAATTCAAACCTTTTCCCTTTTCTTAACGGGTCTGTCATAGGACGTGCGAGGGTCGAAAAATTGCCTTTAAATCTACGGTACCAACCTGCCATACCGAGAAACCTTCGAACCGGCTTCGTCGTCTTCGGTACCGGGAAGTCTAGTATGGCAGCAACTTTAGCTGGATCTGGCTTTAGGCCCCCTTGCCATACTACATAACCTAGGTACTGGAGTTCTTTGAAGCAGAACTTCGACTTCTCGACGTTTATCGTCAAGCCTGCTTCAAGTAACCTTTTCCCTATAACGGCAAGAATTCGCAAATGTTCCTCGAAATTTCTGGATATGACTAGTAAATCGTCTAGGTAGACGAAAACCTGTTCCCGTAATTCTGAGGGTACTACAAGATTCATTAGATATGTAAGACTTTGGGCTGCGTTGGAAAGACCAAATGGCATCACTTTAAATTGGTAGAGTGGTCTACCAGGGGCAGTGAAAGCCGTCTTTTCCGGCGAACTTCTCTCCAGCGGTATCTGCCAGTACGCATTTTTCAAATCCACACTTGAGATAAAGTGTGTCTCTGAAAGGCGTGCTAACAGTCCCTCTATATGAGCAATTGGGCTCGCATTGTTCTTTGTTACTTTGTTCACCTTCCGAAAGTCCAAGCACAGGCGGTTCTTTCCAGGTTTTCGTACAAGTACGACTGGAGAAGACCATGCGCTGGAACTTTCTTCGATGACCCCCAAAGCAAGCATGCGATCCAATTCCTCATATACCAGGGCTTGTATCGCTAGAGAAATGGGATAGTGACGTTGCTTAACATGTTCTACCAAATGGGTCTTTCCTAAGCCTTTCCTCGTAAAAGACGGAAATTGCTTGATTATTTCACGAAGTGATTCACGTTGGTAATTGTTCAAATCACATTCAATCGCACTTCCTAACTTACTGTTTGTTTCATTGATAAGTGATATTTCTGAAATGATGTGGGGAGCTTACTGGAAAATCCTCCAGAAATCCACACCTAGATATAATTGTTGGGTCAAGGATGGTACGACGAACAAATTCATGACATTGGCTTTACTTTTGTAATGAATTTGTGTCGTTACCATTCCAACTATGGATTTTTTCTGACCGTCTGCTGTAGAAATTGATGAAGAGAAACGTTTGAACTGAATTTGGTGTTCATTTAAAAATTCAAGGGCATTAGTTCCCAAACAGCTCACGCTTGCTCCAGAATCGAGCAAGCCTTGAAGTTTCTTACCGAAAACTTCAACTGTTATATAAGGACGAGGGTCGTCCTCCGAACAATTCAATGTTGTAACTGCCACTGATTTATAAAGTTCTTTCTTTTTCTTCATTCGCTCCCGTAATTTTAAAACTTTCTCTGAAGTCGTGGGAAAAGTCACTATTCTTTTCCGTGCTTCGTAGTATTCTTTAATGCGTTGGTGAATCGATTTATTTGAAAAATTAGGCTTTTCTTCCTTTGTGTTTATAGGTCTACTCTGTGATTCTTCCCTACCTTTTATCTCTTCAGGGGAACGTTGGAGTAGGGTAACTTTTGATGGACTTGGTTCGGATTTCGTTAATTTTCCGGGTTTTCTGCTTTCGAGCACTCCCCCCCGGTCGAAGGATTGCTCGATAGCCGGTTTCCCGAACATCTATTACACTTAGGTGCGACCACACCTGAAGCAAAATAAGTTCCGTTAAGGATTGTCGCACTCTCGGAATGTATGTCCCTCTGCCTTGCAATTCCAACATTTAAGCATATTGGCTTCCCTTTGGTAGGCCTCAACTTGCGCGGGAATTGCAAAGTCAGCGTCTTCCTGTAAATTTTCCAATTCACTAACTTGACGTCGTGATGGTTGTGCGTATACTTGATTAAATGGATACTTGGCTTTGGGCGGTTAATTTTCGTTTAAGAATTCCTCAATTGTACGGCATACGTAGACCATCTCAGGCAAACTGTGGGTGCTGAATGTTACTAGTAACTATCCCATCCGTCGTTGCACTTTCTGCTTGATAAGTTCTATGATTTCTTTTACCGGTTTTGGTACCCGCAGCCTCGAATTGAACTTTATAGATAATTAGGGAAACGTAATACTGAAGTTGTCGGGGACGGAGTGGGAGCTGCAACTGTATTGGTTTGGTTCGAAGTGTGAGGTGAGACATTCAAGTTCATATTGCTCAACTGAGCTAAGAAGTTGTCCACATTTGAACCACGAGCCATATCGACTGGATGAACACCCTGCTCATCCGAAGGGTAAGCATTTGTGGTAGGGTTGGTAATATTGCGTTGTTGTGAACGATGGTCAGAAGGTTGTACGCTGAGTGTGGTCTCATTGTATAATCTTCGAGTATCTTGGTTGTTCAGTGGTGGAGCGGGAGTGATATTAGCAAGAGTTTCCCTCACTATAGCTCTCACTTGTTCCAATAACTCAGTATGACTACGTTCTAATTCATCCCGTATGAACCGTTAGTCTTCCGTTCGTTTGAGACCGACCGTAGCTGTGACTACCTCCTGCACATACGTTTCGAAATTTTCTAGTTCCCTAGATGTATTACCTTCTCTAGGACTAGAAGAAGTCCTATGATCAATATGATGCGTTGCATTTGACTCGTCACGAACACTAGTACCGTTATTGCCTGGCCCTGTTGGCAATTGATTCACTACTTCTTGTGATGGATTTTCCCTGCCATCGTTATTCGAAAGGGATCGCTGTCTACTGCTTCCCCCTTTCTCTCGGGAATTCTTACGGCGCCCTCTACCTCTACCCCTACCAGTCATTGTAAGCACTTTTCAGAATTATCTCTCCTTTCAAAGTGTAAAACTATGCAAAATTTTTTTTTATATCTGAACTTACTTCTAATAGCTTTTTATTTATTGTTTTTGTATTAAATTAGATTTTCTAATAACCTCAACAATAACTATAAAAAGAACTTAAAAATGAATTGTACCAACAAAAGAGAACTTTTTTTTCAAAAAAAAAACAATTACTCCTACCCAAAAATAAAGCTACCTTAAGCAATAAAAAGACTTCTTTTCTTTTTTTATTAGGCGTGTTTTCCTGCAAGTCATGTATCAAAGTAGAATAAATTTACTCAAACAAAAACTTTTTCCTAGAAAAAAACTTTTCTCAAAACTTATTATATCAAAAAAAACATGGCTTTAACCAAACTAATAATCAACAATTATCTGTCAAATTATCTCATACACGATCTGGGAAGTGAATTCGGGGTGTGAAGGGGTCCCTAAGGATTGATCCTACGATCCCTTCTTTAAAAGAAAACTGAAGTTCCAAAACTAATTATGTAGTTATAAAAAAAAATTATTTTAACTCTAAGTATGTAAAACGTCTCATAAGAAAACCATCCATCCAAAAAATACCAACTTTCTCTCAACGAAACAACTAGTGAAAGCCAGGAACTATTATGGCCTTAACCTACGGGATAACGTTAAGAGTTTTCAATGTCCTTGAGACGAAATTGGGAAAATTATTAGCTCAAAAAAAAAAATGAATTGTTAATGTGTAAAAATGGGGAAATACTTTTCCCTAACTATGAAGTTTCAAGTTTCCGCAGCTGTCGTAGATCAGGTAACTTATCCTTAATCTACCGGACGAAAATTTTGATCTTGATAGTGGACTAAGAAAAAGAAAAATTTCCCCAACAAACTTGCTTTCCTATTAAACTTGCTTTGAATCAGTGCTTTCATCTACTCAAAGAAAACTAAATCTCTAAGAACGGACACTGATAAATGCAAGATTCAGGTGTTAAGCATAAAAGCAAACCCGTTGCAACAGACAGAAGTCTGAAAATAATTAATGCTCTAACCCCTCGGTCAACCCTGGCTACTTGTTACGCAATGGTGACGATAACACACGGAAGAAAAAATCTCAAATTCCAAAAAAAAATTCGCAAAAAAAAATGTTTCAATAAAATTCAAAATTTAAATTAACTTTCTCAATCTGAGCTTAAAAAAAAGAAAGATCAGTCACTTAATTCGGGCCCCACGTTGGGCGCTATCTGTAACGTTTTTTTGTAAAATTTTTGATACTAGCATATAAGGTTTTAGCATGTGTACGCTCATCCACATGCTCCACACCTGCCAACGTTCGGTTAAAGAAATCAAAACCAATTTCTCAATGTCTTTTTTTAATAGCTTTGTTTTGAAAGGTAGATTCTCTCACCTACTATCAACCTGTTTGATAAAAGAAAAGGCTTCATCCGAACTACTCAGTCCACCAAAAAAAAAACTAATACCGACTTCTAAATCAGTAGAGAATCATAAAAGATCTCCCTAAAAAACAGAAACTGAGCGTCTCAACGAAAAGCCTATTCTCTCCTCAAAAATTTCCCGCTCTCAACCTTCTTCACCTTTAGGACCCATGTTTACAGACCCATAGGCCCGTAGACTCGCGTAAATGACCGAAGGCCTGCTGGTTGCCATGCTTCGCTCGTCGATGGGGGGGGATCTTTTCACTAGCTAATGGACTATGTTACTTTTAACCAGGCCTTAATCTTAGCTGTTGTTTGACTCATTATGTACCTTCTTCCAAAAAGATGAAGGGGCCCGAAATTTAATAACCGATAATCTTTTCCTTTTTGGTTTTTTTGTTTTTTATACTAACACATTTAGAGGAGGGCATAGGTGGTAGTGCCCTCGGAGCTTCTCTCTACCCACCCTTTATAGCACCCCTAAACAGAAAGTCCTATTAAGGAATGCTCCTACGCCATCGCTCGCGCTCCAAAAGAAACAATTATGCAACAGCCCTAATTAAAAGGGGAAAGCCACTGACTTTCCATTTAACACTTTATTTTGGAACTCCTTTTGTTACCCCTCACTCCATAACGAATTCACTTCCCAATAACTTCAACGTTTAAAACTCCATCTAAATTAGCTTCTTCTCGTTAAAACTTTTTGCTTCCATATCTAACTTCTCACCAAAACAAGAATTCAATTCAATCTCGAATACTTTTCACGACTTAAACCGGTGTAGTAAAAAGGAAACACTAAACAATCTTATTTAACAGAAAAAAATTTGCTCCATAAGCTATTTTATTCATTAATTACTTAGATCTAATTCTTAAAGTTATTGACGTCATCAAGAAAAAAGAATCTTCATCACCACTCATCGGAAAAATCACAAAAAATGTTTTTGTCTCGAAGTATAATTATTGTTCTTTTCTTTTTTTTTAAATATTCGAAAACCGTACAATCATTAAAGTTGATCTACTCTATAACTCTGCCATTCTTAATGCTCACCAAAATGTATTACCGAATCAAGGCCAAATTACAGCCTGAATGAACTCTCGTGGGAGTTGGCCAACTCTAGAGTTGATACCAAATCGAGAGTTGAATGGCAGGTTGAGAATTACTTTTCTTCACTTCTTAAATTCTCAACTCGGAAGTTGAAATTTGAAAGTTGGCCTACTTGAGTTTTTCAAAATATCCCTGGGATATGTCAGCTTCATTTGAATTTATTGCGTCTATTCAATTTGAAATTTCAGCTTGTAATTCTTTTTGTGAAAATAATTGAAATTTAAAATACCTATTAATGGCGGTAAAAATAAACAAATTGCCAAAAGTTGTGTATTCTATTGAAGAGGAAGATTGGTTGGTTTCCAATGCATTGGAGTATCGCGACATCATTGAAAATAAAAAAACTGACGGTGTCACGAAGCGTGATAAAGACAGGGCCTGGGAGGAAATTGCTACGGCTTTCAATGTCGCACCACCGAGCCAGGTTTGTTTAATTAAGTTTCACTTTGAATTGTTTTATATTGTATAAATCTTGTAGGAAAGGAGTGTTAAGTCTCTGTGCGAAAAATATCAAAAAATAAAACAAAATTTAAAAAATCGAGTGTTTCATTTTGCTAAGGACGAAATTATTCTTTTTGAAGACGATATCAATGAATTGCTTCTTCCAGATAAGGCTGCGGATTGTTTGAAAACTACGGAAAAGCAAAACTTGAAAGTTCCTGAACATTCTTGGGAAAGGGTTAACCCAGCAAAGCTTCGAAAACCACCCAACCCTTTGCTGAACAACAGGCGTCGCAGGCACAGAATTGCAACCGAAATGGAAACACCCAATAAGATTCCCAAATTATCTGAGGAAAGACAGCAACATTTGGTTGCTAAGCAAGCAATGGAATTGGAAATTCTGGAGAGTGAGAGGGAGAGGTATAAGCTGGTGCGAGAAAGAGCTGCTGTCGACCTGCAACGAGCTTCATTTGAACGGGAGAGAGCGGAATTCGATAGAGAACGTTCTTTAGTTGAGTTAGAGAGAGCCAAAAACCACCTCTCTAACGATAATGAACTACACAACATTCGCATAGCTATTATGAAAGAAAGTAATACAGAACGCATACTAACTGCAGTCCCAACAGCAGCAGCAAAAAAGTTTTTTTGTTAGGTTTAAGTTTTTACTAATTATTCAAATAAATACAAAACACAATTAAAAAAACAAATGCAAGACGTCTTTTAATGATATTTTTTTCAATCTTCTTCCATTAGAATTAATAGATTGGTTTCTTCTTGGTCTAACATTGGCTGAAAATAAGTTCGAACCAATCGAACCAAAAAGGTGTCGCAAGATAATTTGTATTTGAGTACCCAGAGTCGCCAATAATAATAAAATGCTCAAAATCGCCTATTTCAAATCGTTGCTTTAAATTCGACATATTGAAAATTCGTTGATCATGGGAAGAGCCCTTTTAAAGAATAAAACAACAAATAGACACAGATATTCTATACGTTGTATTGTACATGCGGATAATACCTGCCAACGAGCAACGATATAGATAATTTTAAGGTTCGCAGCGGCAACAGTCTGAACGGATCAGTTTCACCTGGCGATTGTATGCGGATATGTGTACAATCTATTGCCCCGATCGTTCTAGGAAACTTAGCTTTACCAAAAAAGTCACGTGCTGCTTGTAACCGTTCCCTTCGTGTTTCAGGCATTCGAATGAATCGAGGCGAAAGATTGGCAATTGCTTTGGAAACTTGTTTCACCATAAGATGGACGGTTGCAATGCTTACACCAATAAAATCTGCAATCGCCAATTGGATTGAACCGAGTGCATAGTATCGTAACACTATCAATAATTTAGTGATAGGTCGTAATTCACGTGACCTATCATAGAAGAAATGTAAGCCTAACGAATATTAATATCAATTTTCAAACCAATACCGTCTCTCACTGCAAGGCAATGAATACTTTATTAGCTGCAGCACCATTATCGTCGTGGACTTTGAAAGACGAAAACGATAAACAAAATCACGGTCGTCCCATTTATCGAGTCCAACACGTGGAAGCATCTTATATTGTCTTCTTTCAAGAATTAAAATTTCTTCGTCATCTTCGCTTCCAGAAGCAGATGATGGAAAATCTTCCCAAAAATAGTTTTCACGATACATTGTGTGTTTTAAATAAATTTATTCTGTATATTCAAAGCAAAAATAACTTTTGATAAAAAAAAAATAAACAAAATCTAAATTCTGATGGAAAATCTCAAGTTTGCACGGCCATCTTCGGCTTTTTGCGGGAGTTGAGAAATTCAAAAGTTGAAAAACTCTAGAGTTGAAAATCGGAAGTTGAAACTGTAAACTTTGAGTGAAGAAAAACAAAATCGCAAGTTGAAAATAAAAATCCTCAAGTTGTGTTCAACTTTGAGTGAAGAAAACGGCTCTTATTATTCTTTCTTATAATTTTCTTTTCACCTTCACATTTGTTTGTTTAAATTTAATTTCCTTTACTTTTGTTACTTTCAGCAACGATTAACTTTAATTTTCTGCAACTCCTGCCTTCCGCGCCTGTGCTTTTCGGATAGCCCAAGGGGCTTCCACGTATTCACAAAGAAACGTTTTGCTTCCTCTTTTGGATTTCTGAAAATAATTAATGCTCTAACCCCTCGGTCAACCCTGGCTACTTGTTACGCAATGGTGACGATAACACACGGAAGAAAAAATCTCAAATTCCAAAAAAAAATTCGCAAAAAAAATGTTTCAATAAAATTCAAAATTTAAATTAACTTTCTCAATCTGAGCTAAAAAAAAAGAAAGATCAGTCACTAAATTCGGGCCCCACGTTGGGCGCTATCTGTAACGTTTTTTTGTAAAATTTTTGATACTAGCATATAAGGTTTTAGCATGTGTACGCTCATCCACATGCTCCACACCTGCCAACGTTCGGTTAAAGAAATCAAAACCAATTTCTCAATGTCTTTTTTTAATAGCTTTGTTTTGAAAGGTAGATTCTCTCACCTACTATCAACCTGTTTGATAAAAGAAAAGGCTTCATCCGAACTACTCAGTCCACCAAAAAAAAAACTAATACCGACTTCTAAATCAGTAGAGAATCATAAAAGATCTCCCTAAAAAACAGAAACTGAGCGTCTCAACGAAAAGCCTATTCTCTCCTCAAAAATTTCCCGCTCTCAACCTTCTTCACCTTTAGGACCCATGTTTACAGACCCATAGGCCCGTCCAGGCACGGGTTGAGAGGGGTGTCCACTCGCGTAAATGACCGAAGGCCTGCTGGTTGCCATGCTTCGCTCGTCGATGGGGGGGGATCTTTTCACTAGCTAATGGACTATGTTACTTTTAACCAGGCCTTAATCTTAGCTGTTGTTTGACTCATTATGTACCTTCTTCCAAAAAGATGAAGGGGCCCGAAATTTAATAACCGATAATCTTTTCCTTTTTCGTTTTTTTGTTTTTTATACTAACACATTTAGAGGAGGGCATAGGTGGTAGTGCCCTCGGAGCTTCTCTCTACCCACCCTTTATAGCACCCCTAAACAGAAAGTCCTATTAAGGAATGCTCCTACGCCATCGCTCGCGCTCCAAAAGAAACAATTATGCAACAGCCCTAATTAAAAGGGGAAAGCCACTGACTTTCCATTTAACACTTTATTTTGGAACTCCTTTTGTTACCCCTCACTCCATAACGAATTCACTTCCCAATAACTTCAACGTTTAAAACTCCATCTAAATTAGCTTCTTCTCGTTAAAACTTTTTGCTTCCATATCTAACTTCTCACCAAAACAAGAATTCAATTCAATCTCGAATACTTTTCACGACTTAAACCGGTGTAGTAAAAAGGAAACACTAAACAATCTTATTTAACAGAAAAAAATTTGCTCCATAAGCTATTTTATTCATTAATTACTTAGATCTAATTCTTAAAGTTATTGACGTCATCAAGAAAAAAGAATCTTCATCACCACTCATCGGAAAAATCACAAAAAATGTTTTTGTCTCGAAGTATAATTATTGTTCTTTTCTTTTTTTTTAAATATTCGAAAACCGTACAATCATTAAAGTTGATCTACTCTATAACTCTGCCATTCTTAATGCTCACCAAAATGTATTACCGAATCAAGGCCAAATTACAGCCTGAATGAACTCTCGTGGGAGTTGGCCAACTCTAGAGTTGATACCAAATCGAGAGTTGAATGGCAGGTTGAGAATTACTTTTCTTCACTTCTTAAATTCTCAACTCGGAAGTTGAAATTTGAAAGTTGGCCTACTTGAGTTTTTCAAAATATCCCTGGGATATGTCAGCTTCATTTGAATTTATTGCGTCTATTCAATTTGAAATTTCAGCTTGTAATTCTTTTTGTGAAAATAATTGAAATTTAAAATACCTATTAATGGCGGTAAAAATAAACAAATTGCCAAAAGTTGTGTATTCTATTGAAGAGGAAGATTGGTTGGTTTCCAATGCATTGGAGTATCGCGACATCATTGAAAATAAAAAAACTGACGGTGTCACGAAGCGTGATAAAGACAGGGCCTGGGAGGAAATTGCTACGGCTTTCAATGTCGCACCACCGAGCCAGGTTTGTTTAATTAAGTTTCACTTTGAATTGTTTTATATTGTATAAATCTTGTAGGAAAGGAGTGTTAAGTCTCTGTGCGAAAAATATCAAAAAATAAAACAAAATTTAAAAAATCGAGTGTTTCATTTTGCTAAGGACGAAATTATTCTTTTTGAAGACGATATCAATGAATTGCTTCTTCCAGATAAGGCTGCGGATTGTTTGAAAACTACGGAAAAGCAAAACTTGAAAGTTCCTGAACATTCTTGGGAAAGGGTTAACCCAGCAAAGCTTCGAAAACCACCCAACCCTTTGCTGAACAACAGGCGTCGCAGGCACAGAATTGCAACCGAAATGGAAACACCCAATAAGATTCCCAAATTATCTGAGGAAAGACAGCAACATTTGGTTGCTAAGCAAGCAATGGAATTGGAAATTCTGGAGAGTGAGAGGGAGAGGTATAAGCTGGTGCGAGAAAGAGCTGCTGTCGACCTGCAACGAGCTTCATTTGAACGGGAGAGAGCGGAATTCGATAGAGAACGTTCTTTAGTTGAGTTAGAGAGAGCCAAAAACCACCTCTCTAACGATAATGAACTACACAACATTCGCATAGCTATTATGAAAGAAAGTAATACAGAACGCATACTAACTGCAGTCCCAACAGCAGCAGCAAAAAAGTTTTTTTGTTAGATTTAAGTTTTTACTAATTATTCAAATAAATACAAAACACAATTAAAAAAACAAATGCAAGACGTCTTTTAATGATATTTTTTTCAATCTTCTTCCATTAGAATTAATAGATTGGTTTCTTCTTGGTCTAACATTGGCTGAAAATAAGTTCGAACCAATCGAACCAAAAAGGTGTCGCAAGATAATTTGTATTTGAGTACCCAGAGTCGCCAATAATAATAAAATGCTCAAAATCGCCTATTTCAAATCGTTGCTTTAAATTCGACATATTGAAAATTCGTTGATCATGGGAAGAGCCCTTTTAAAGAATAAAACAACAAATAGACACAGATATTCTATACGTTGTATTGTACATGCGGATAATACCTGCCAACGAGCAACGATATAGATAATTTTAAGGTTCGCAGCGGCAACAGTCTGAACGGATCAGTTTCACCTGGCGATTGTATGCGGATATGTGTACAATCTATTGCCCCGATCGTTCTAGGAAACTTAGCTTTACCAAAAAAGTCACGTGCTGCTTGTAACCGTTCCCTTCGTGTTTCAGGCATTCGAATGAATCGAGGCGAAAGATTGGCAATTGCTTTGGAAACTTGTTTCACCATAAGATGGACGGTTGCAATGCTTACACCAATAAAATCTGCAATCGCCAATTGGATTGAACCGAGTGCATAGTATCGTAACACTATCAATAATTTAGTGATAGGTCGTAATTCACGTGACCTATCATAGAAGAAATGTAAGCCTAACGAATATTAATATCAATTTTCAAACCAATACCGTCTCTCACTGCAAGGCAATGAATACTTTATAAGCTGCAGCACCATTATCGTCGTGGACTTTGAAAGACGAAAACGATAAACAAAATCACGGTCGTCCCATTTATCGAGTCCAACACGTGGAAGCATCTTATATTGTCTTCTTTCAAGAATTAAAATTTCTTCGTCATCTTCGCTTCCAGAAGCAGATGATGGAAAATCTTCCCAAAAATAGTTTTCACGATACATTGTGTGTTTTAAATAAATTTATTCTGTATATTCAAAGCAAAAATAACTTTTGATAAAAAAAAAATAAACAAAATCTAAATTCTGATGGAAAATCTCAAGTTTGCACGGCCATCTTCGGCTTTTTGCGGGAGTTGAGAAATTCAAAAGTTGAAAAACTCTAGAGTTGAAAATCGGAAGTTGAAACTGTAAACTTTGAGTGAAGAAAAACAAAATCGCAAGTTGAAAATAAAAATCCTCAAGTTGTGTTCAACTTTGAGTGAAGAAAACGGCTCTTATTATTCTTTCTTATAATTTTCTTTTCACCTTCACATTTGTTTGTTTAAATTTAATTTCCTTTACTTTTGTTACTTTCAGCAACGATTAACTTTAATTTTCTGCAACTCCTGCCTTCTGCGCCTGTGCTTTTCGGATAGCCCAAGGGGCTTCCACGTATTCACAAAGAAACGTTTTGCTTCCTCTTTTGGATTTCCGAATCAGGATTGGCCTTTCTTTAGATGTTGGCCTAGAGGACTGTGACTAGCCGAAGTGATTCAACTGGATACCGGAATTATCCAGTCCAGTATCCAGGAGCACTCTTGTTACCTTTTAAAGAAAACCGCTTCCTCGAATACGCTTCAACATAAGCAAACAGATTGCTTTTGAGTAATCCTTTAAAATTTTCATACAAGATTATGATTTACCTATCGTGAGTTATGTATCTTTTGATACATACACATATACTGACATTGCCTTATCCGGGCAAAGATTGAGGTTTCACGTGCGTCGGCGTCGCCGCGTCCGTCGTGGGTAGGTCCGGCAAGATGGAAAGGACTCAAGAAAAATATCTATAGGGAAACATATTTGTTTTAAGAAAACGAATTCCCTCTTCGAGATCTATCATCTTACCTCCGATTTTTTTTGATTTCGGTGCCTCGTTGAGACCTTTTGCGAGGAATGATTTTCCCAATTATGGGATCGGGAAAAATTGTTTCCAATGGCAAGGAATGATGGGGACTAGCTGTTTTGTAGCACGCTAGGTACTTATCTTCTTCTTTTTTTCTTTTGTTTTCTCTTCAGAAGGAAACTACCACGACACTTAGAAAGCGAAACTGCTTCCCGCGACGACTTAAAACCAAAAGACTTTGTAACCCGATAAACGGGTACGGGATGGCTCGAACAAATTGCTTCGCACCAGCCACTTTTAACTTTTAGTTTGGACACAATGCTTAAAGCTTAATGCACACGTATATGTGCGACGGACTTCGCCAACGGATTATTGAAAGTTTATTTGTTGTTTTGCCTGATAATTAACTTTGATAATTTCTTTTATGTCGGATAGTCGGGCGGATCGTTTAAAATGTAAAATAGTGCATTTTAAAAAATAAAAAAAAAATCAAGCTTATTTAAAAAAAAAAACTGGTTTTCATTCAACGTTCTTTGAAAACTATTTTTTTAACTTTTGTTTGGACAAGGTATGAAGGATATTTGTGTTCTCTTAGAGATCTTACAAAAGAGGTTGTGGGACCGCTTCCTACACAACATATCCTTTTGTCGCAGGCTTCATGTGCTTAAAGGATATGAGACGAAATTGTGAGCGAAGTTTTATATTTTTTTTTGTACGGCAGAGTCTCATGTACAGCTGAGAGAGCAGGGAAATTACCCTCCGATTTCTGTATTCGTTTTAGGCTGTCATTTTCTTAGATCTTTTGAATGTGCGACTGATTTGTGACCTTTGCTGTCTACGACTTCATACAAATTATTCCCTACTATTTTGCAAACAGTCACTTTAATAAATTTTGGGCATAACTTAGCGTTTAGATGCTTGACCGCATCGCTAAGGATGAAAATACGTTTGAATAGAACATCGCCCACTTGGTATGATACCATCCTGCTTCTCAAATTATATGTTCGTTCGTAAGAGTCGTGAGTCCGCTCTAAAGCTGACTTCAAATATGAGTGTAACATGTTCATCTTAGCAGTTTTCGGCAGCCAATCTATTTCTAAATGGTTCAACCCTGTTAGGCCACGTAATAACGTAGCATTGCCAATTGAGGGCAAGTATGTGTCCCAGTTGGTCTGTTTGGGATCTATGTAAGCCCGCACAGCTGCGAGAATTGAGCAATTCACTCGTTCGCTAGCGTTTGCCTGTGGCGAGTATGCTGTAGTTCTATAGTGAGCAATGCCGAAAGTTTTAACATTTTTGCAAATTCATGACTAATAAATTGACTGCCGTTATCAGACAGGATGCTTTCGGGGACCCCAAAATCAGAAAGATATCTTCTTCTAGAAACTTTATAACTGTTTGAGAGTTTGCTTTTCGAAGGGGTTTAATCAAGACGAATTTCGTCAACTGATCTAGGGCAATTGCAATCTGGGTGTTTCCGTTCTTTGACCGTGGGTAAGGACCCAGGAAGTCCACATAAACATGTTGGAATGGTCTGTCCACGGAGAAAGATTTTCCCATTTCTGCTCTAAGGATACTGTTAGGAGCTTTGGTTGTTTGGCAGACTTCGCAGTTTTCAAGAAACTTCTTGACATGAGATGCCATATTCGGCCAAAAATATTGCTGTCTTAGCTTGAAGAGTGTTTTAGTAATGCCACCGTGTGAAGCTCTGGGTGGGCAACGAGCCAACGAGATCAAACGGTTAGTTAGCGCAGCTGGAATCCATAATTTCCCGACCAAATCGTCTTGGAGTGGATTCCCTGTGCAATGCCTAGCCTTCTTGTATACGAAACTGTCTGAAACTTGAAGGTCAGGAATCTGGTTTTTATTTTGTCCGATGTGCTCAATGAATTTAAGATATTCGTCCGATTTGAAACTCGGATCATACAAATCAACATGACGAACATCGGTATTGTTCTTTGACATTGACCCCGGTGAACATACCGTTAAATCTAATGCCTCTACCTCATATACTCGAGATAGAGCATCTGGCACTACATTTAAGGTACCCTTCCGGTGTTCAATCCCAAAATCGAACCCTTGTAGCTTCAGACTGCAACGCGCCAATCTACCCGTTGGATCCCGCAGACTCATTAGCCACTTAAAACTAGAGTGGTCTGTTACAACCGTGAAGGCGGCACAAAATCTGGGGCTGCACATTAGTGAAGGTAAAACAAAGTACATGGTGGCGTCGAATGCGAGAGGAACAGTTGGTCAAACAATCAAGGTAGCGGAGCACGAATTTGAAGTGGTGCAATCCTTTAAATACCTTTTGTCAATAGTAGCAGCCGATAACAATATAGAAGAAGAAATACGCGGGCGGCTTCTCAAATCCAACAGAGCCTACTATATACTACGTTTTCACCAAGAGGTAATCCGGGATTTAAGGTAGGAGATTTAAAATTAATCTTGAAGTGTTTTCACCACAAAAAAGAGATTAATTTGACGTTTTCAGTCTGAATTGCCATTCAATTGTCAACTCCATTTGACAAGAGTAAAACAAATATAATCGGCAAACGTATAACAAACGGAAAAAACAATTTTTGAGCAATAAAACAATAAATTTTGAATAAACTATTTATTAAAAATGAGTCTAGTAACCTAAATCTACTGTTATCATACCATTTTATTCTTCAAAATAACATAAGAGTGAGTAAATTTAATAGGAGAATCCATAAATACAGAAAAAAACACAATTTTTCGGCCCACTCCTCCTCCAGTGTCTAGGTTGTCCGTTGTTTTTTGTTTGTTTTGGTTGTTGCATTATCTGGAATTTGTATTGTTTACCAAAATATTATTATAAATATATGAAATACATTGTAAATACTTGTATTTTTATTCCTACAGCCAACGCGCAAAAATATTTTATATTTTTTTTTTATTTCAATAGAAAAACTGACGTTTAAAAGGGTGCGTTCTACAAAATTAGGATTGTTTGATTTGACAATCTCTTTCTTGCAAGAAGATTTCAATGAGATTTATTTTAAATCTTCATTTGAGGAGATTTAAGTTTGTATGGTAAATCTTCGAGATTTGAAGAGGATTTATGGTAAATCCTCTTAAATCGCGATTTAGTGCTCAGTGAAAACGTAGTAATAGTCTGTCAAAGCTCTTCAAATCCAGAAATCTCACCATAACTTCAAAACTGCTGCTGTACAGGACCATGGTCCTGCCAGTACTCACATATGGATCCGAGACTTGGGTGCTTAGCAAAAGGCACTCCGACCTCTTAGCCGCGTTCGAGAGAAAAGTCTTAAGGAGAATTGTTGGCCCCAATTGTGAGGAAGGACGATTCCGGAGGCGGTACAATCATGAATTGTAAGCAATCTACCTTGAAGCAGATATCGTGACAAAAATTAAGCTCGGTAGACTTCGGTGGGCAGGGCACCTAGCTCGCATGAGCGAAGAGGAACCTGCTCGGAAAGTTCTTTGTGGTACATTCTATGGTAGACGAGAGCGTGGTAGACCATGCTTGCGCTGGAGAGATGGCGTAGACCAGGACGCCCGGAGCCTTAGGGTGCGCAACTGGATGGCGGCGGCTCGAGACCGGAATGGGTGGAGAGACTTGTTGAAGGAGGCCAGGACCGGACCCCGGTTGTCGAGCCAACGATGATGAAAAGAATAGTTCTGTTGAGCCGAATTCAACTTTTGTGAATAATTTTAAATGGGTCGTTTGGCACCACTCTCATCTTCTTGGCATAATACGCACCCAATACCAGATGTTGACGCATCACACAAAATTATAAATTCTTTGGAAAAGTCGGGGTTGATGAGAATAAGATCTGATGTTAAGGCTGACTTGATCGCTTCAAACGCTATTTCCGCCTCTTTTCCAAATTCAATCCTTTTCCCTTTTCTTAACGGGTCTGTCATAGGACGTGCGAGGGTCGAAAAATTGCCTATAAATCTACGGTACCAACCTGCCATACCGAGAAACCTTCGAACCGGCTTCTTCGTCTTCGGTACCGGGAAGTCTAGTATGGCAGCAACTTTAGCTGGATCTGGCTTAAGGCCCCCTTGCCCCACTACATAACCTAGGTACTGGAGTTCTTTGAAGCAGAACTTCGACTTCTCGACGTTTATCGTCAAGCCTGCTTCAAGTAACCTTTTCCCTATAACGGCAAGAATTCGCAAATGTTCCTCGAAATTTCTGGATATGACTAGTAAATCGTCTAGGTAGACGAAAACCTGTTCCCGTAATTCTGAGGGTACTACAAGATTCATTAGATATGTTAGACTTTGGGCTGCGTTGGAAAGACCAAATGGCATCACTTTAAAGAGTGGTCTACCAGGGGCAGTGAAAGCCGTCTTCTCCGGCGAACTTCTCTCCAGCGGTATCTGCCAGTACGCATTTTTCAAATCCACACTTGAGATAAAGTGTGTCTCTGAAAGGCGTGCTAACAGTCCCTCTATATGAGCAATTGGGCTCGCATTCTTCTTTGTTACTTTGTTCACCTTCCGAAAGTCCAAGCACAGGCGGTTCTTTCCAGGTTTTCGTACAAGTACGACTGGAGAAGACCATGCGCTGGAACTTTCTTCGATGACCCCCAAAGCAAGCATGCGATCCAATTCCTCATATACCAGGGCTTGTATCGCTAGAGAAATGGGAAAGTGACGTTGCTTTATGGGCTGCACCTCTCCCGTATCAATAACATGTTCTACCAAATGGGTCTTTCCTAAGCCTTTCCTCGTAAAAGACGGAAATTGCTTGATTATTTCACGAAGTGATTCACGTTGGTAATTGTTCAAATCACATTCAATCGCACTTCCTAACTTACTGTTTGTTTCATTGATAAGTGATATTTCTGAAATGATGTGGGGAGCTTACTGGAAAATCCTCCAGAAATCCACACCTAGATATAATTGTTGGGTCAAGGATGGTACGACGAACAAATTCATGACATTGGCTTTACTTTTGTAATGAATTTGTATCGTTACCATTCCAACTATGGATTTTTTCTGACCGTCTGCTGTAGAAATTGATGAAGAGAAACGTTTGAACTGAATTTGGTGTTCATTTAAAAATTCAAGGGCATTAGTTCCCAAACAGCTCACGCTTGCTCCAGAATCGAGCAAGCCTTGAAGTTTCTTACCGAAAACTTCAACTGTTATATAAGGACGAGGGTCGTCCTCCGAACAATTCAATGTTGTAACTGCCACTGATTTATAAAGTTCTTTCTTTTTCTTCATTCGCTCCCGTAATTTTAAAACTTTCTCTGAAGTCGTGGGAAAAGTCACTATTCTTTTCCGTGCTTCGTAGTATTCTTTAATGCGTTGGTGAATCGATTTATTTGAAAAATTAGGCTTTTCTTCCTTTGTGTTTATAGGTCTACTCTGTGATTCTTCCCTACCTTTTATCTCTTCAGGGGAACGTTGGAGTAGGGTAACTTTTGATGGACTTGGTTCGGATTTCGTTAATTTTCCGGGTTTTCTGCTTTCGAGCACTCCCCCCCGGTCGAAGGATTGCTCGATAGCCGGTTTCCCGAACATCTATTACACTTAGGCGCGATCACATTATCGCGACCACACCTGAAGCAAAATAAGTTCCGTTAAGGATTGTCGCACTCTCGGAATGTATGTCCCTCTGCCTTGCAATTCCAACATTTAAGCATATTGGCTTCCCTTTGGTAGGCCTCAACTTGCGCGGGAATTGCAAAGCCAGCGTCTTCCTGTAAATTTTCCAATTCAATAACTTGACGTCGTGATGGTTGTGCGTATACTTGATTAAATGGATACTTGGCTTTGGGCGGTTCATTTCCGTTTAAGAATTTCTCGATTGTACGGCATACGTAGACCAATTAAGGCAAACTGTGGGTGCTGAATGTTACTAGTAACTCTCCCATCCGTCGTCGCACGTTCTGTTTGATAAGTGCTATGATCTCTTTTACCGGTTTTGGTACCCGCAGCCTCGAATTGAACTTTATAAGATCATTGTAAAAATCATCGAAACTTTCGTTCGGCATCTGCTTTCGGTCAATCATTTTTCGAGATAACTCGCTATCGGTCTCCAAACTCCTGTATTGCTCGATAAGAGCTAAACATAATGTTGACCAACAAACCCTGGGATTGTTCTTTAAGAACATCCAGTACCACGTTTCCACACGACCACTGATAAAATAGTGAAAATTCTGGACCATTTCTACCCAGGTTACATTGTAACTGTCCTTAACCCTTTCAAGGCGAAACAGAAAATCGTCGACGGATATATTCTTGTGGTAAAATTTTATTCCCCATTTTGGATAATGAGGGAAACGTAATACTGAAGTTGTCGGGGACGGAGTGGGAGCTGCAACTGTATTGGTTTGGTTCGAAGTGTGAGGTGAGACATTCAAATTCATATTGCTTAACTGAGCTAAAAAGTTGTCCACATTTGAACCACGAGCCATATCGACTGGATGAACACCCTGCTCATCCGAAGGGTAAGCATTTGTGGTAGGGTTTGTAATATTGCGTTGTTGTGAACGATGGTCAGAAGGTTGTACGCTGAGTGTGGTCTCATTGTATAATCTTCGAGTATCTTGGTTGTTCAGTGGTGGAGCGGGAGTGATATTAGCAAGAGTTTCCCTCACTATAGCTCTCACTTGTTCCAATAACTCAGTATGACTACGTTCTAATTCATCCCGTATGAACCGTTAGTCTTCCGTTCGTTTGAGACCGACCGTAGCTGTGACTACCTCCTGCACATACGTTTCGAAATTTTCTTGTTCCCTCTAGGACTAGAAGAAGTCCTATGATCAATATGATGCGTTTCATTTGACTCGTCACGAACACTAGTACCGTTATTTCCTGGCCCTGTTGGCAATTGATTCACTACTTCCTGTGATGGGTTTTCCCTGCCATCGTTATTCGAAAGGGATCGCTGTCTACTGCTTCCCCCTTTCTCTCGGGAATTCTTACGACGCCCTCTACCTCTACCCCTACCAGTCATTGTAAGCACTTTTCAGAATTATCTCTCCTTTCAAAGTGTAAAACTATGCAACATTTTTTTTTTATATCTGAACTTACTCCTAATAGCTTTTTATTTCTTTTTTTTTTTGTATTTAATTAGATTTTCTAATAACCTCAACAATAACTATAAAAAGAACTTAAAAATGAATTGTACCAACAAAAGAGAACTTTTTTTTCAAAAAAAAACAATTTCTCCTACCCAAAAATAAAGCTACTTTAAGCAATAAAAAGACTTCTTTTCTTTTTCTACTAGGCGTGTTTTCCTGCAAGTCATGTATCAAAGTAGAATAAATTTACTCAAACAAAAACTTTTTCCTAGAAAAAAACTTATCTCAAAACTTATTATATCAAAAAAAAACTTGGCTTTAACCAAACTAATAATCAACAATTATCTGTCAAATTATCTCGTACACGAAACTGGGTAGTGAATTCGGGGTGTGAAGGGGTCCCTAAGGATTGATCCTACGATCCCTTCTTTAAAAGAAAACTGAAGTTCCAAAACTAATTATGTAGTTATAAAAAAAAATTATTTTAACTCTAAGTATGTAAAACGTCTCATAAGAAAACCATCCATCCAAAAAACACCAACTTTCTCTTAACGAAACAGCTAGTGAAAGCTAGGAACTATTATGGCCTTAACCTACCGGATAACGTTAAGAGTTTTCAATGTCCTTGACACGAAATTGGGAAAATTATTAGCTCAAAAAAAAAATGAATTGTTAATGTGTAAAAATGGGGAAATACTTTTCCCTAACTATGAAGTTTCAAGTTTCCGCAGCTGTCGTAGATCAGGTAACTTATCCTTAATCTACCGGACGAAAATTTTGATCTTGATAGTGGACTAAGAAAAAGAAAAATTTCCCCAACAAACTTGCTTTCCTATTAAACTTGCTTTGAATCAGTGCTTTCAGCTCAAAGAAAACTAAATCTCTAAGAACGGACACTGATAAATGCAAGATTCAGGTGTTAAGCATAAAAGCAAATCCGTTGCAACAGACAGGAGTCTGAAAATAATTAATGCTCTAACCCCTCGGTCAACCCTGGCTACTTGTTACGCAATGGTGACGATAACACACGGAAGAAAAATCTCAAATTCCAAAAAAAAATTCGCAAAAAAAAATTTTTCAATAAAATTCAAAATTTAAATTAACTTTCTCAATCTGAGCTTAAAAAAAAGAAAGATCAGTCACTAAATTCGGGCCCCACGTTGGGCGCCATCTGTAACGTTTTTTTGTAAAATTTTTGATACTAGCATATAAGGTTTTAGCATGTGTACGCTCATCCACATGCTCCACACCTGTCAACGTTCGGTTAAAGAAATCAAAACCAAATTCTCAATGTCTTTTTTTAAAAGCTTTGGTTTTGAAAGGTAGATTCTCTCACCTATTATCAACCTGTTTGATAAAAGAAAAGGCTTCATCCGAACTACTCAGTCCACCAAAAAAAAAAACTAATACCGACTTCTAAATCAGTAGAGAATCATAAAAGATCTATCTAAAAAACAGAAACTGAGCGTCTCAACGAAAAGCCTATTCTCTCCTCAAAAATGTCCCGCTTTCAACCTTCCCCAACTTTAGGACCCATGTTTACAGACCCATAGGCCCGTCCAGGCAGGGGTTGAGAGGGGTGTCCACTCGCGTAAATGACCGAAGGCCTGCTGGTTGCCATGCTTCGCTCGTCGATGGGGGGGGGGGGATCTTGTCACTAGCTAATGGACGGCGTTACTTTTAACCAGGCCTTAATCTTAGCTGTTGTTTGACTCATTATGTACCTTCTTCCAAAGAGAAGTAGGGCCCGAAATTTAATAACCGATTATGTTTACCTTTTTCGTTTTTTTGTTTTTTATACTAACACATTTAGAGGACGGCATAGGTGGTAGTGCCCTCGGAGCTTCTCTTTACCCACCCTTTATAGCACCCCTAAACAGAAAGTCCTATTAAGGAATGCTCCTACGCCATCGCTCGCGCTCCAAAAGAAACAATTATGCAACAGCCCTAATTAAAAGGGGAAAGCCACTGACTTTCCCTTTAACACTTTATTTTGGAACTCCTTTTGTTACCCCTCACTCCATAACGAATTCACTTCCCAATAACTTCAACGTTTAAAACTCCATCTAAATTAGCTACTTCTCGTTAAAACTTTTTGCTTCCATATCTAACTTCTCACCAAAACAAGAATTCAATTCAATCTCGAATACTTTTCGTTTTCACGACTAAAACCGGTGTAGTAAAAAGGAAACACTAAACAATCTTATTTAACAGAAAAAAATTTGCTCCATAAGCGATTTTATTAATTAATTACTTAAATCTAATTCTTAAAGTTATTGACATCATCAAGAAAAAAGAATCTTCATCACCACTCATCGGAAAAATCACAAAAAATGTTTTTGTCACGAAGCCTAATTATTGTTCTTTTCTTTTTTTTTTAAATATTCGAAAACCGTACAATCATTAAAGTTGATCTACTCTATAACTCTGCCATTCTTAATGCTCACCAAAATGTATTACCGAATCAAGGCCAAATTACAGCCTGAATGAACTCTCGTGGGAGTTGTTAAACCCTTAACGGTTCTCTTTTCATAAAAAATCATATATTTACATAGGTATGTAAATTTTTTTTTTGTTTAGATGAAATTTAGGATATTTAAAAAAAAAAAACTATATATTTACAAGAGACAAAAAAAATCACTTACCGGCGCTCCTATATGTTGTGCACAGCATTTGTTGCGACGCGACCTGGTGAATTATCAAAAGTTGATTGTAGGTAATTATAGCACTGAAGAGTTTTAAGACTGAGCCTAGAGCGGAAATATCCAAATTAAACTTAAGTTACATCTAACCACGTCCGATGGGTGAGATGTCAGATAATATCTCTACCGAAACGTAAACTTCAATATAGTTCTTTAATTCTATATCTCAAAACTTTTTTTTTTCTATCACACCTATCTTATTTACTTAATTTTTCTTTCTTTACAACAACTTTAACATGATTGTTCCAAAGCTTCATACTTGTTTCAATTTACTGTATTATTCAAATCACATCACATCGACAGGTACATATGTATGTTCACATATATATGTTATGTGTTCGTATGAAACTTTTTAATTCCCTTTTCAGGTAAGTAGGTACTATTTTTTTTATGTAATTACTTTTTTTTCTATTTCAATCTTCTTAAATTTTCTTTTTTTCAGCACTTTTCTTTTCAGCATTTATTGTTTTCAGCACTTATTGTTTCATATTTGCTTTTGTTCTAATGCTTTCATAAATTGACCTATGTATACTTTCTTTCTGCATACATATGTATGCCTTATTTCCTTTCTTTCTAGCGATCACTCTCTTTTTTTTCTTTTTTTTAACTAAATTTTCCTTTCAGCCTTACAATCTTTTAGTTAACCTTTCACTTTCATTAATCTAATGATATTTGTTTAACTTTAAGATTCAATTTTTTTTTTCCAATTTTTCTTTCTTTTGTACTACTTCTTTTCTCAACTTTCTTTTTCCGCACTCTTAGGTCGGTTTTCTTCACTATTGTTCAACTTGCCGAAAACTCTAGAGTTGGCCAACTCTAGAGTTGATACCAAATCGAGAGTTGAATGGCAGGTTGAGAATTACTTTTCTTCACTTCTTAAATTCTCAACTCGGAAGTTGAAATTTGAAAGTTGGCCTACTTGAGTTTTTCAAAATATCCCTGGGATAGCTATTTGTGACAGATATGTATGTCAGCTTCATTTGAATTTATTGCGTCTATTCAATTTGAAATTTCAGCTCGTAATTCTTTTTGTGAAAATAATTGAAATTTAAAATACCTATTAATGGCGGAAAAAATAAACAAATTGCCAAAAGTTGTGTATTCTATTGAAGAGGAAGATTGGTTGGTTTCCAATGCATTGGAGTATCGCGACATCATTGAAAATAAAAAAACTGACGGTGTCACGAAGCGTGATAAAGACAGGGCCTGGGAGGAAATTGCTACGGCTTTCAATGTCGCACCACCGAGCCAGGTTTGTTTAATTAAGTTTCATTTTGAATTGTTTTATATTGTATAAATCTTGTAGGAAAGGAGTGTTAAATCTCTGCGCGAAAAATATCAAAAAATAAAACAAAATTTAAAAAATCGAGTGTTTCATTTTGCTAAGGACGCCAAACAAACTGGTGGAGGTTCACCGAAAAAAGAACTTCCTGCATTGAGCGAGCCAATGCAGGAATTATTTAAAATTTTGATTCCATCCACGTATGGTCTTTCAGCAGCAACGGGCGATAGCGATTATATTGTTGTCAACAAACCAGCACTGGATCATCCTGGCGCTGAAATAAACCCAATCGCTGTTGATGCATCCGTAAATTTCAAAGAAATTACGATGGAAGACGAAATTATTCTTTTTAAAGACGATATCAATGAATTGCTTCTTCCAGATAAGGCTGCGGATTGTTTGAAAACTACGGAAAAGCTAAACTTGAAAGTTCCTGAACATTCTTGGGAAAGGGTTAACCCAGCAAAGCTTCGAAAACCACCCAACCCTTTGGTGAACAACAGGCGTCGCAGGCACAGAATTGCAACCGAAATGGAAACACCCAATAAGATTCCCAAATTATCTGAGGAAAAACAGCAACATTTGGTTGCTAAGCAAGCAATGGAATTGGAAATTCTGGAGAGTGAAAGGGAGAGGTATAAGCTGGTGCGAGAAAGAGCTGCCGTCGACCTGCAACGAGCCTCAATTGAACGGGAGAGAGCGGAATTCGATAGAGAACGTTCTTTAGTTGAGTTAGAGAGAGCCAAAAACCACCTCTCTAACGATAATGAACTACACAACATTCGCATAGCTATTATGAAAGAAAGTAATACAGAACGCATACTAGCTGCAGTCCCAACAGCAGCAGCAAAAAAGTTTTTTTGTTAGATTTAAGTTTTTACTAATTATTCAAATAAATACAAAACACAATTAAAAAAACAAATGCAAGACGTCTTTTAATGATATTTTTTTCAATCTTCTTCCATTGGAATTAATAGATTGGTTTCTTCTTGGTCTAACATTGGCTGAAAATAAGTTCGAACCAATCGAACCAAAAAGGTGTCGCAAGATAATTTGTATTTGAGTACACAGAGTCGCCAATAATAATAAAATGCTCAAAATCGCCTTTTTCAAATCGTTGCTTTAAATTCGACATATTGAAAATTCGTTGATCATGGGAAGAGCCCTTTTAAAGAATAAAACAACAAATAGATACAGATATTCTATACGTTGTATTGTACATGCGGATAATACCTGCCAACGAGCAACGATATCGATAATTTTAAGGTTCGCAGCGGCAACAGTCTGAACGGATCAGTTTCACCTGGCGATTGTATGCGGATATGTGTACAATCTATTGCCCCGATCGGAAACTTAGCTTTACCAAAAAAGTCACGTGCTGCTTGTAACCGTTCCCTTCGTGTTTCAGGCATTCGAATGAATCGAGGCGAAAGATTGGCAATTGCTTTGGAAACTTGTTTCACCATACGATGGACGGTTGCAATGCTTACACCAATAAAATCTGCAATCGCCAATTGGATTGAACCGAGTGCATAGTATCGTAACACTATCAATAATTTAGTGATAGGTCGTAATTCACGTGACCTATCATAGAAGAAATGTAAGCCTAACGAATATTAATATCAATTTTCAAACCACTTTCAAGAATTAAAATTTCTTCGTCATCTTTGCTTCCAGAAGCAGATGATGGAAAATCTTCCCAAAAATAGTTTTCACGATACATTGTGTGTTTTAAATAAATTTATTCTGTATATTCAAAGCAAAAATAACTTTTGATAAAAAAAAAATAAACAAAATCTAAATTCTGATGGAAAATCTCAAGTTTGCACGGCCATCTTCGGCTTTTTGCGGGAGTTGAGAAATTCAAAAGTTGACCAACTCTAGAGTTGAAAATCGGAAGTTGAAACTGTAAACTTTGAGTGAAGAAAAACAAAATCGCAAGTTGAAAAAAAAATTCTCAAGTTGTGTTCAACTTTGAGTGAAGAAAACGGCTCTTATTATTCTTTCTTATAATTTTCTTTTCACCTTCGAATTTGTTTGTTTAAATTTAATTTCCTCTACTTTTGTTACTTTCAGCAACGATTAACTTTAATTTTCTGCAACTCCTGCCTTCCGCGCCTGTGCTTTTCGGATAGCCCAAGGGGCTTCCACGTATTCACAAAGAAACGTTTTGCTTCCTCTTTTGGATTTCCGAATCAGGATTGGCCTTTCTTTAGATGTTGGCCTAGAGGACTTGACCAGCCGAAGTGATTCAACTGGATACCGGAATTATCCAGTCCAATATCCAGGAGCACTCTTGTTACCTTTTAAAGAAAACCGCTTCCTCGAATACGCTTCTACATAAGGAAACAGATTGCTTTTGAGTAATCCTTTAAAATTTTCATACAAGATTATGATTTACCTGTCGTGAGTTATGTATCTTTTGATACATACACATATACTGACATTGCCTTATCCGGGCAAAGATTGAGGTTTCACGTGCGTCGGCGTCGCGTCGCCGCGTCCGTCGTGGGTAGGTCCGGCAAGATGGAAAGGACTCAAGAAAAATATTTATAGGGAAACATATTTGTTTTAAGAAAACGAATTCCCTCTTCGAGATCTATCATCTTACCTCCGATTTTTTTTGATTTCGGTGCCTCGTTGAGACCTTTTGCGAGGAATGATTTTCCCAATTATGGGATCGAGAAAAATTGTTTCCAATGGCAAAGAATGATGGGGACTAGCTGTTTTGTAGCACGCTAGGTACTTATCTTCTTCTTTTTTTCTTTTGTTTTCTCTTCAGAAGGAAACTACCACGACACTTAGAAAGCGAAACTGTTTCCCGCGACGACTTAAAATCAAAAGACCTTGTAACCCGATAAACGGGTACGGGATGGCTCGAACAAATTGCTTCGCACCAGCCACTTTTAACTTTTAGTCTTGGACACAATGCTTAAAGCTTAATGCACACGTATATGTGCGACGGACTTCGCCAACGGATTATTGAAAGTTTATTTGTTGTTTTGCCTGATAATTAACTTTGATAATTTCTTTTATGTCGGATAGTCGGGCGGATCGTTTAAAATGTAAAATAGTGCATTTTAAGAAATAAAAAAAAAATCAAGCTTATTTAAAAAAAAAATCTGGTTTTCATTCAACGTTCTTTGAAAACAATTTTTTTAACTTTTGTTTGGACAAGGTATGAAGGATATTTGTGTTCTCTTAGAGATCTTACAAAAGAGGTTGTGGGACCGCTTCCTACAAATTTCGCCCTCCTCCGTTGCGAAAAATCATAACCTTTGACTTGTCGAGGTTCACCTGGAGTCTCCATTTATTGCAGTACTCGAACAATCGATTTATAATTAGTTGGAGACTTTCAGTTGACTCAGCAAGCGCAACGATATCGTCTGCGAACATGAGCACTTTTATTAGAAGGTTTGGTGAAACTCGAGCTCCTCCTTGCAGAGTTTCTTCGATGTCGTCGATAAACAAAGCAAAAAGTAGAGGGCTTAGGCAGCAGCCTTGTCTCAGCCCTATCTCTACTAGGAACTTTTCAGATACTTTGCTTCCAAGGGTCACTGCAGAAGTTGTTGAGTCGTATAACCGTTCCAAAATGTTTTCTTTATTATAGAGCTTCAACATTAGTGCTTTTCTGTCTATGGTATCGAACGCCGCCTTGAAGTCGATAAAAAAAGCGTAAAGTTTCTTTTTCGATCCCATAAATATCTCAAATATATTGATAAGTGAGTAAATTTGATCAATTGTAGAGTAATCTTCGCGAAAACCAGCTTGTGATTCACTCAACAAGTTATTCTCCTCCACCCAATTATAGAGACGGTTGTAAAGTAGTTTTGGTAGGACTTTCATCTATGAATTCAGCAACGATATTCCTGTGTAATTCGCAGAGACTCTATTGTCGCCTTTTTTGAAAATTGGACAGATGATAGCTTCTTTGAAACAGCTTGGTATACTATCACTCTCATATGCTTGGTTTAAGGCTTTTGTAAGGTATTCTACGAAGAGAGTTGCACTGAATTTGTAGTACTCTTGAGGTATTCCGTTTGATCCTGGTGACTTGTTGTTTTGTAGCTCATTCAACACCGTTTCAAAGTCTAAACAAGAAAATGGTGAATCAAGCTCGTCGTTGTGTTGGTAAGGGAAGGCATACTGAAAAGATGAGGAAAACCATCTTCCGTCAGCATTCGAAAATGTTCTACTAAATTATCAATATCGACTGGTGGAGTGACTTGTTTGTTTGATTTTTTGTTCATTTCGCGAACAATTTTCCAGAAGTCACCTGCATTTCTACAGCCTACAAGGTATCGAGCAATGTTTCTTGAGTAAGTTTGTCTCTTACTCTCTAACAACTCTTTGTAGCTTTTATTAGCGGTAAGGTATTGTTCTTTAAAATAGATGTTTTCGAGATATCTTCTAAACAGTCTTAGCCAGGCAAACGATCTTCTTCGTGCATCCATACAGTCTTTATCGAACCATTTTTCTTTGTAGCTGATAGTGTTATTATTAGTCATTCTGCATTGCACTGGTATCGCTCTTTCAACAATTTAATCAAGATAAGACGAGTTAGGAACATGGGGTGAAGAATTTATTTCTCGCAGAAGAAGAGCGCTATTTAGAGCCACGGGATACCAGCTAGCAAATGCGTTTTTCCACTTATATTTTAATCGCGTAGCTGACCCTTCGGACTGACTCTGATTTAGGTTTATTGTCACTTGAATCGGTAAATGATCGGAATGTATTGCAGTTATAACTTCAAGTTCATCTACTAAATTAATCCAGTCTCCCGAAACCATTGCATAGTCAATCACAGAGTTACCCTGTGGTCCTATAAAAGTGAAATCACCTGATGCATCTCCATCAGTGGTACCATTACATATGCTGAGTCCAAATGAGTTACAAAGATCAACAACTCTTTTTCCTTCTCTATTAATTACTCCATCTCTAGAACAACGGCTTCTATCTCTTAGCTTATTTTCGGTTTCTAAATCTCCTGTTCGGGCATTAGAGTCACCGATGAGCATGATGTTCGATAAATCGCTGCTAAACAGGCTGTCTTCACGCTTCGTAAAATAACTTTTCCAGTTATTGCAATTTAAGTACACCGGGATTAAATTCAATATATACCTTATGATCCACTTTAATTTCCATAATACAGATGTCTCCTACAAACTTATACCGATAGTTGATGTTTTTATATTTATTTTCTAAGCCCACGAGTATGCCTCCACTTGCCCGACCTTTTCTATTTACTTTAATTCCTTTTAACCACATTAATTTATAATCACTGAAACTTAATTCGAATTTGTTCCTCAGTTACATGTGCTTCTACTAATACAAATATCTCATATTGATTTATAAAGTTTTTAAAATCTAAAATTTCTATCTTATTATTTAAACCTCCAACATTATAACTTAAAATATTTACTTTTACTAATTCATAATTCTGACAAACGGCTTTATTCTAATTACAAAAGTTAACATTGAAATGTGCTTGGGACTTTAACCCTAGATGGGAACTACTCTCAGATGTATTTTCAGTCGAAGCAGCCCTTGATGTTGACGAACTGCAGCCAACTTCGCCTGACGTTTTTCGTTGATTTGTGAAATTGACATTCGATTGTGTATTTGGAATTTTTTGTGGACAATTAATATTTTCGAAAAAGTTTACATGAAGATTATGTTTGCGGATTATCGTTTTCAGGCCATTTTTCGGGTCAGCTACAAACCTCTGTTGATCCTCATTCCATTCTACTGATATATCGTCTATTTTCAATTTATCATCGCGGAGTAACATCTTTACACGGAGCTGTTTGGCTTGGATGTGCTTGCGTAATTGAAGGAGTCTGTTACGCTTTTTGCGTGTCTTCGGGGGGTAATCGCGACTAATTAAGACGCCGGTTTCTTATAGCTTTTTTACGTTCCTGAGAACTTGAAATGCATTTTGTTTGCTTTTAAATTCGGCTAGTATCGTAACAACATCGCCATTAGCTGAAATCTGTCTCAACTCCTGTGCAGTGATTATGTTCGGTGTATCGGAAATGTTCTTACAAATGTTCTCAGCTTCGGCTAGTGTATTTACAGATCTGTTCTTCATTCAAATGATCAAGTTGGATTCCTTCGCAGATATTTTTAGATGATCAATTTTGTTTTGGAGTATGTAGCATCTTTTGCTCAGTACATCCACAGTATCCCTTAGCTGAAAATTATCCATCTTAACTTCATTTAATTCTACGCGAAAATCTGCTATGTCATCCTTTGTGGCAACATTTTGTAGATTAGTAACGAACAATTTATTTATGGTTCTATCCTTTTTTGGGGTTGATTAAATTTCAGGAGATGTGTCGTGAACTTTTATTTTATTTTCGTTCATCAAGTGATTTTAGGTAGTTATTTTTATAGTTAAACTTATATATATATACTGTATATTTCAAACCTCAATCGATCTGTAACTTCTTAGCAACACAATCTATACAAAATTAGTATTTAAAGCTAGTTTAATAAATTTAAAAACACTTTTTTTATCAAGAGGTGCACAATTATTTAACTTTAAGTTGTACAAGAGTTGCCAACATTAAAGAATGGTGAGTTGAAATAAATTTGTTAAATATATAGGTACATATATAAACAACTCAGATTTTAAATAAAAATTGATATTATTTCGCGCTTTTTAACCATGGAAAAACTTGGCTTTCGCCTTTAAAAATAGTGCTTTTAAATGATTTTCTATTAATTTTCACCATTAGTTTTTGTGATGCACAATTAGTAAATTGCAAATGATTTAATAAGCTGAAAAGGACACGATTTGATATTTTTGTTATTGAAAACAATATAAATACATAAATTAATTCTAATTGTGACTTAAACATTAACTTGGAAAAAGGTTTCTATTAAAATCTAGATCTACACTACTTTACCAACATGAAAACAAAATATCCAGACACGAAAAATCTGGCACTAACATCTGTGGCAATTAAAAATCCTGCACTCAATCGCTTTCATTTATTTATTTATTTCAATTCGTTAAATACTCACGTGAACAATACTTATACATAATACTTATAATCTAAATTAGTTATTCAAAGGTATGAACGAACATAGTTTTGAATTTAGTGGATTTTAGGCTATCATTTACAGACTCTATACAAAAGTAAAATTTATTAAATATTGTAATCAATTGATTGAGGGGGCTATTTACACCATAGTTTGATCTACTAAATATATGGCACAATGGTTGCTGTAGTCTTATACTTGTACGACTAAAATTGAAATTTAACCGACTTAGAACCGATGGAGATGATATTGACCCATTAATAATTCCAACCATAAAACAGAATTGCAAATACTTGTTATGATTAGTGAGTGAAGGAAGGTTTATTAAAGCGAGTCTTTGAGAATAAGGGGAAAGTGTATTTTCTTGTGACCATGGAAGAACACGAAGGCAGAAACGCAAAAACCTTCTCTGAAGTGCTTCAAGTCTTTTTATATGAATGGAGTAGTAAGGTGTCCACACTACACAACTATATTCAAGTATTGGTCTTACTAATGAAACAAAGAGAAGCTTAAGAACATAAGGGTCGCGGAAATCGTGACCGAATCTCTTTATGAATCCTAGGACCCTATTAGCTTTTTTAACTATGTAGTCTAAATGATCATTAAAAGTTAACTTAGGATCAAGAAAACACGGAGACTTCACTTAAAGGACATGAATCAAACGTATAATTAAAACCAGACGGAACTTTTTAACGTGTAAAACTCATGTTTTTACAGTTATCAACATTTAAAACAAGACGATTTTTATTGCACCACCCCCTAAATTTTTATAAGTCTTCTTTCAAAAGTAGACAGTCAGAAGTAGATTTTATACTTTTGAAAAGCTTAATGTCATCAGCATAAATAAGGACAGATGAGTTTTTTATTATTGAAACCAAGTCATTTTTAAATAAGACAAATAAAATTGGACCTAAATGGCTGCCCTGAGGGACGCCAGAATTGACAACAAAATGATTCGAACACTCATTAAGAAATACAACACTATAAAACCTATTTTTTAATTACGATGAGATCCAATTTAAGAAGTTGATATTAAAACCTTGATTGTTCAGCTTTAAAATTAATGTATTATGACACAACTTGTGAAAGGCTTTACTAAAATCGATAAATACGCAATCGACTTGTCCACGTTTTTCAAATACATCTAAGCAAAAGGATGTGAAGTTGAATAAATTAGTAACCGTAGATCTTTTTTTGACAAAGCCATGCTGATTATCACATATAATTGAGGTACAGTGAAAGGCAAGAACATTACATATAATGGACTCAAACAATTTCGGTATCACAGATAATTTAGCTATAGGTCAGTAGTTCATTATTTTATTTTTAGGACCTTTTTTGTGAACAAAGCCTGGACTAAAACACTCATCCAGTTTCATGATTCTTTGTGCAACTGTATCTTCGTTTATTTCAAAATTAATTGAACTTAAGTGAGGGAAATTAACCTCAGAAGAAGAAAAGTAAGAACTGTTGTCATGGTTTGAATCTTCGAAAGACTCTTTAAAGAAGTTTGCAAACATGTTTGTGATAACCTTAATCTCATGACTAGTTGACGATGAAATTGACATAGAATTGGGTAGCCACTAGTTTTTCTTTTGGCATTTACAAATTTCCAGAAACTAATTTAAACAGCTACAACAAACAAAAATTTGAAAATCTCATTTTTATTTCGTCCGCTAACTTCAGACTTGTTTCAGTGAATCCAAAGTTTATTTTTTAAACTTGAAATTACAATAAAAAATGATCCATAAAAGATACAAAATTAATTCTTGCGCAACATGTTAGCATTTAAAAAGCGAGCTACAAAATCAGAGTTTGAGCGATATTTTTTGTTTAAGGTAACTTCAAATTCGTGCAACAAAAAATTTTGGATTTTGTCATTTTTTTAGATTTTGGAAGATCACTTTTGAGTTAACTTTAAACTTGAATATCTAAAAAACCGTTAGAGCTACAAATTTGGGCTGGATGCAAAGCATTAGCATTTAAAAAGCTACAATTTCTTGCAAAAAAAATTTGAAAATTTCATGTATTTTAATTTTGTATACCAATTTCCGTTTTATTTGAACGGACCGGAAATGCACTTTTAAACTTTATATGCAGATAGAAAATGATCTATAAAAGCTACAAAATTAATTTTTGCTCAACAAATTAGCATTTAAAAAGCTTCAAGAGAATCATTATTTTCGGATTTTCGTCCGCTAACTTCAGACTTATTTAGGCGGAAACTTGCATAATTAAAAATCATTTTTCGATTCCGCCAAAAAGTGTCCGCCAAAGTAAGGGACGACAAAGACATGAAAATGAAGATATATATCACTTTCTAGCTGTCCAATTCTGCAAGAATTGAGAAGATTGTACTTTGCAAAGAGTTCTTTATCTCGAATAGAGGCTATATATATCTTTAATGTACATAAATATGGTTGGAGAATACTTTTTAAATTCTGGGATCATGCCTTTAAATATAAAAATAGTTTTTTACTGTAAAAAAAGGATGAGACTAGAGACATGCCAATTTATAACAGCTTTTAGCAATTAAAAGTGGGCGTGCGAAAACGCGCTTCGCGCGAATTCAAAAAAAAACTCAGGGTGCCTGAAGTATGCCCACCGGCGGAGGGACCTGGCCCAGCGGGGCCTCATGAACGGTACTTTTATAACCCAAAACTGTTATAATTGACATGTCTAGAGCACTGATCTCTATAATACACTGGATAGCGCATTCATACAAAGAAGTTGACGCCAATTGAAGAACTGTTATAAATGCTATTTTCCGCAGAAAAGTATAACTGTGTAACATTTCTTTTGCCAAAGTGACAGAGACTTTGTCAAATTGACAGTGACAAGTGAGAAAAAAATTTTATTTTGTTATTGAATTACAAAAAAAAACATCTCAAAACGGAGAAAGAAATTAAAATCACGGGTTTATTCCAATTAATAGGTAGTTGTTTTTTTTTATTTCAGAATATAGATGCGGAAAATTGTTTTATTTTAAAAAACCAGTATGATTATAAATAAATATAATGAGTAAAAGAAGCAAAGATAAGTGGCCAAAGAATTCGATCTTTTAATTGCTGGTCGTGGCGTTTGGCTAATAAGTGTCTAGGTAAATTGCCAAAAATGATTAGGAAAATGCTTCCTCATACATGGACGTGGGTGAGCTATCACTGAACGATACTTTCGTCGAGAGCTTAAGTGTTTTTTTCGCTTTCTTAGGCTGTTGTGGATCCAGATCGTCCACGATGTATGAGACGAGAAGTTTTTTTCAGTGCGGAGCCTAAAGAATCATCCAAACGCGATATTATACCGAAGCTGAAAACTACCTGAAAGTTATAATCGTGTAGAAGTTTGAACGCCTTCCAATTAAGCATTCTATAGAATCGTCCAGAACTTGAAGCCAGTCAAGGCAAGGCCTACAAACACAATGTAAGAATACTAAGGTTATTCCGGTGTGTTAGTTTAATAATTATATTTCGAAATGCTTCCTCACATAATACCTAAATAAAAAAATAAAAATTTGTATCCATACGATTTATCTAACCATACAAAATAATTTTAGAACCACATAAAATATTCCGTATGAAAACGCTAATTTTGCTTTTTGATATGAAATATTTATGTTCATTATTTAACAGGTAGAGATGTGCTTCCACTGGCCAGTTCGTTCACAGGAGGTTGAATCTATATTTTTAAAAGCGACTATGCATTATAATATATGATGATTAACTTGTTGGAATAATCATTGATGCAAAAATGAATACACTGGCTTCAATAGAACTTCCATGAAGAAGTAAAGACGAAACAATACAACTTAGATTTAGTTTAGGAACATTTTCTAGCTGTCTAGTCTTGAGCTCAATGTTATCCTGAATCCTGAATTTTGAATTTTTTCTTTTTATACAAAAAGTTATTGCAAGAATAAATATAATTATTATTCAGCGAAGTGCAAAGTGGAGGTTTTTGCATCTTTCTGGAGTAGTGTGTCGCTATAATTCCAATGTATTTCATAAATTTCGACACAACACATCAAGCGATACAAATATGGCTCTACGCATGTGAAATAAATTAGAGCGATAGCGACACATGACACCACACGAGACATATCTGTTTCCGGCTTTAGTTCGAGAAGCTCTTTGTGCAATGCCTAGCCATTACTTTATCAAATCCGTGTATCAAAGCTCTCTGGAACCGGCTCGAAACATTGGTAGGTAGCGAATATGTGAAATGTTCAGAGATTCGCAACGTGCCAGACTAATTAAGGCGAATACTTTGTCGTTCCAAAGTATTCGCTATGGTTTGGGCGAGCCTTAATGATTCATTTTCTTCAAGAGCTTCAATTTCATTTGAAGTTTTCAATAAATTAAGAAACTTTCTAAAGGCACGTAGCTTCGCGTACGCGAAATTAGTTCTCATACCTAAACAGTGAGGTATACATATAAATATACAGCGAGGTTTCCTTACATCCAAAAAGCTTTGCATATAACCAACCTTGCACCTACTCCAAATCCTATATTGAAGCCAAGCAGGGTGTTGCAGGAGGGTAGCATGCCCTCCCATACATTCCTCATTGTTTAGGTACGAGAACTAATTTCGCGTACGCGAAACTACGTGCCTTTAGAGTTTAGACAGGCTCATAAATTAATCCTTGAATTAGATTAATAGGGATATTCCTCCTGCAAATTATTGACCTATGCCCTTCATTCATTCGGATGAACAATTTCATACCTCTGTTGCTTTTAACTGTGCCAAGGGCCTCATGTTCAATGAAAATATTTTCATCCGTGATATTTAAATGTTAAAAAGAATGTTTGCATTCACTGTTTTGTTGAACCAAGTTTTTTTGAAGACCATCATCCTAATGCCAAACAGCAAACACTAGGGCATTGATGGACACAGGCCCTGCAGAATGAATCCAAGCTCCGAATATCACTTCACATAATATATTGGCACACTATAAAATAAATATTTTCAATTCTTTATGAGTTTTTTTTTATTAAATTCTTTAAACTAAAAATTACATAAAGGTCTTACTGTTTTACAGTTTTAGTTTGTTTACATAAAAATGACGTCAAATTACTTTTTTTTTGTCTCAGATAGACGTCAAAAAGTGTGAATTTCCGATGAATGTCATCTTCAATTGTAGTCACAAAAACTGTTATACATTATAGGGAATCCGCTATCCAGTGTATATAGAGATCAGTGGTCTAGAGTCACTTCCATAAAAAAAAACTTTTTTTGTCAATTATTCTTAATAAATTATTTTTCGATGCACTCATGTATAAATATGTAAATAATGTCTTAACACAACAAAAAATAATTTTTCAAATGTTTTTATAATATATCTTTTTAATCCCAAAAAAGTAATTTTGTATCTTTTTTTTGCAATATGCTAACTTTATTACTATAAACGAATATAAGAATTTGTCAATTATTTCGACAGACGGCATTTTATGAGATCGTTCTATTTTCTTTTATACTCTGTTTTATTGTTATCTTATATTTCTCAAATAAAGAATCTTATAATAATAATACACCGGTGAAGGCGCTGGTATATAATGTGCATGAGGAGCTTAACATCTGAGTTATGGCTGGGGGCATTTTTTGATTAGAATAATTTCCAAAAATATGTATACGAAAATATGCTGACACGAAACTGCTCGCAAAAAAGCTTTACATTTTAATGCTATAAGTAGGTACATACAATGGACGTTTAAATTTGTATGGTTTCTGATTTTTATCTTATTAAGGGGACGGATTAAAATTTTGGGAAATGATGGTTTAAAACTATCAAAATTACCTTTTTGATCGATTGTCAATCATCATTAAGTAGAATTCCGTTATTTTATATAAAACTTCTTTTCTAATGCTGCAGGTTAAAGTCTTTAAACAAAGGTCAAGTGGCTATTATGTATCAAATTATAAAAATTATTGGGTAAAGGCGAAATCATGATTTTTTTGAAGGATCAATTTTGCAGTTTTTAATGTACGACTACATATATCAAAAAATAAATCTACGCCCTACGCCCAGTATATTTTCATACTTCCGGAGTGAATGAATAGCAAAAATAGCTGTATGTGCGTATGCGTTAATCTTTTTAAAACCCACTTATATAATATTTCGAAAATCTGAAATTTCTTTTCAACTTTTGCATTTTTGAAAAAGAAAAGCAAATTAATAAACTAAAGATGCAGAAGGAGGCAAACAACAGCAAATGCCCTTGGCAGAGTTGTGAATGGAAATTTTCGTCATCAATTACGGCGGCGTCACGTGGGTTGGCTTATAGTGCGTGACATTGTCAATATTTTGAGTGTATTACAAGTGTAAATTGTTTAAATTGTGATCGCAAATCGTGTGGTGTCGAAGAAAATTGATCCAGGTAAGTGAATTATTATAGAATTTTTTTCATTTTGATTTTATTCAAATTAAATTCCATCGGAGTCTGATTAAGGGCCTTTTTCTCCAATCAGTTGTAAGTCCCCTGATAGGATATGAGTGTTAAAGACATTTTATGAAATTTTTACTCGATTTAAGTAAAACTTATTATTCTGTGAATTATTTTTAAGTTGATATTTTCATTAAATCTGTTGATTCCGTTGATGATTAAAATAAAATAAAATTAATACGATAGTTACGTCCGAGACTCCACCTGAAACAATAATCCCGTTTCCCCGGAAACTCCCCTTTGCCTAACGGCATATTTACAGTTCCCACGCCATTTTTGCAAACCTTGCAAAACCAATCCCAAGCGGATACACCCCTTTCCACGCCACCAATAGCGCATTCCTATTTACTCATATTTCACTTTAAATAAACGAAATATGAATATTTTAAAAACAAATATACTTTTTGTAAACGCGGCACATTTTTCTTCTTTTGTAACTTTCGTTAAAACTCAAACTATTATTTTAAGTCAGTCTAATTTGTAACTTTGACCTAAGAGGTGCAGCCTTGCTTTGGACAGCGGCCTCTTTTGTTAAAGAAAATAATAAATAATTTATAAGAAAATAATAAATAAATAATAAGAAAATAATAAATAATAATAAAGAAAAAAAATAAATAAAAAAAAGAAACGATAAAGTTTTTTTAATTAAACCGCGAGGTACATGACAAAACTCGATGTAGATTTGATGCGGTTTAAGACAAAATACGTGAATAAAATGGTTTTGATATGAAAGTGTAATTAATAATGTTTATTTTCGTTTTCCTTGCAAACTGAGTAGAATAATTAAGTTCATTATTATAAAGGTGCATTTTCACATAAAACTTAAGAAATGCATATGGTCGCGTCCACGGTCTCATAACGTTACATTCGTAAGAATGTTTATCTAATAACTCGAAAACTACAACGTAAAGGTAAATATTTTTGATGTGTAAACATCTATGCTGGCGGTAGAGTGCAAAAAAAAAACGTGAACGTTCGTGTGCAATGTTACGTCGTGCACTTTACGTCGTAGCACGTTACGTTACGAAATCTGATTTGCCCCGACCAAAACAAATTGATTTTAACGCGACCGACAATTAGATTATACTTTATCGCTACCACTCATTTATATTGTTTTTGATAACGCCGAAAGCAAATTGTTTTTAGCGCTACCGACGATTTTATCATTTTAACACTTATATTTTTATATTTTTTTCTTTAATTTTTAATTATTCCCCGAACAAAATGGACGCGACACTAGTAATTAAAAAGAAAACAAAATCAAAACAAAAATAATAATAGTCAGCTGTATGGGGATTGACAATTGACTGTAGGTATGGTAGGTCAATGGCTGTAGGTATGGTAGGATATCGGGTGCGTTCAGTGATACAAAACTGAACTTAAATTCTACGTTTACATTATACTGCTTTTAAACGATGCAATTTCTTCTTGTAATTTTTAGGCACGTAGGCGAGGGACGTAGGTGGCTGGGATATACAAAATAGCTGAGGTTGAACAAATTGCAGAGTTATCGGCTACTTTTGTACTTGCACAAAGTTAACATTCATTAAAAATCACAGCGTCCAATTCCATAGACGATTGATGGTGTCAATCGATTGAAACAGCGATTTTAGTGTTTTCCACTGACAACAACTACAACTAAATATTTTAAAAACTCAAGATATGTAATTCGCCGGCTATCTCATAGTGACATTCATTTGAGGTTCGTTCAGTATAAAATTAAGATTGAACTTTTTGTAAGTTTTACTCGATGGAAAGATGGAGTTTCATAAGGGTTGCAAGTTCGTTCACAGTTCTAACTGGATATTTTAATTCGGTCCTGTCAGTCAAACCATTAAGTTCCTTTGGAATTTAGGTACGGTGTCATTTAATTGAAACCACGATTTTAGTGCTCTCCGCTGACAGTTGTTGTCTTACGATGCTCAGAGAGTGATTACCATAAACAATAACCATGTGTAATGTGAAGTCATCTTAAAGTTGAGAGTGAACTACGAAGCAGGACCTTTCAGTACCCAACCTTCACCGTTCGTTGGACACTTCACCAACAGCCTTTCATTGCTTGGAAATTTCGTTACAGCGGTTCCTCCACTGGGTATTTCGCTGCCGTTCTTTCAACACTAAGCTTTTTAAGCACTGCCTACAGATAGGTAATATACTGTTAATTATTCAATATGTTTCTTTTGATGACGTTCAGTAACAAAAATTAGGCACTTGGACAAACGTTGATGTTTACACATATTTAACCGTGAGTCGCGGCACTCACATATTTTTTTATTTGCGTGTTATAGCGCTCCCTAATGCTCACATTTTGTATCAAACATTTTCCGAAAACCTCGCACAGTTTTCGAGATACATCCCTTCAAAGCGGCTGATAACGTAACGTTACATGTTTTTGGAAGTCGATTCTGGCGTTGATATAAATATTGTAAGAACTCTGCGAATTTAGTGCACCTATTTCATTTTTTTGCTTGAGAGAATTGAGATGAAGATTCATATTTTAGATAACCATCATTACTGTAACAAAAACCATATTTTTTTGGATATTTTTTCGATTAAAATTGGTGCCTCATAAAGTTACACAAAACTGTCTTATAACGTTACCGTGCGAATTTCTGTTGTTAAGTATATCTTATACTGCAACTGGTGACATAAGACACTATTCTAAATACTAAAACACTATGGTAATTTTAATGAGTGTCAACTTAGCGAAACAACATTCACCGATCGAAAAGTGGTAAGGTGGATAATTAGCCGTTAATTAGTCGTTAATTAGTTGTGATAATTTAAAATTTGTCGTTCCACGTTTTCTATGTTTTTTTGCTGCTTCGCTTAGTTGATATCAACTTAGCGAAGCACACTCTCAAAAAGGGGTACAAACTGCTTAAATTGAATGGTTTTCTGCTTAATAATTTGCCGTTCGGGAGTTCTGAATTATTTGTGACAATTTCAATTTGTTCGTGCTATGTTTGCTTTGTTTTTTTTGCTGCTTTGCTAACTTGGTGTCAACTTAGCGAAGCACCCTCTCAAAAATGGGTAAAAACTTGTTGCATTGAATGGAGTACTGCCCAATAATTTGCCGTTAATTAGTCGTTAATTAGTTGTGACAATTTCAATTTTGTCGTGCAATGTTTTCTATGTTTTTTTTGCTAATTTTCTAAATTCATATGAAGTTAGCGAAGCATCCCCCCAAACAGTGTTAAAAACTTCTTAAATAGAATGTTTTATTCCTTAATAATTCGCCGTTAAGTAGTCGTGAATTAGCAGTGACAATTTCAATTTTGTCGTGCGATGGTTTCTATGTTTTTGCTGCTAATTTGCCAAATTCGTATGAAATAAGCGAAACACCCCCCAAAAAGGGTTAGAAACTTTTTATATAGAATGTTTTATTGCTAAATAATTTGACGGTCATAAGTCGTGAATTAGTTGTGCCAATTTCAATTTTTCCATGGAATGTTTTCTATGTTTTTTTTTTTACTAATTTCCTAAATTCATATGAAGTAAGCGAAGCATTCCCCCAAACAGTGTTAAAAGCTTCTTAAATAGAATGTTTTATTCCTTAATAATTTGCCGTTCATTAGTCGTGAATTAGTTGTGACAATTTCAATTTTGTCGTGCGATGTTTTCTATGTTTTTGCTGCTAATTTGCCAAATTCGTATGAAATAAGCGAAACACCCCCCAAAAAGGCTTAGAAACTTTTTATATCGAATGTTTTATTGCTCAATAATTTGACGGGCATAAGCCGTGAAATAGTTGTGCCAATTTCAATTTTTCCGTGCAATGTTTTCTATGTATTTTTTCAATTGAAATCCAAAAACCGAAACAGCCCCTTAAAAAATGGTTCAAATTTCTTAAATTAAACGTTTTATTGCTTAATAATTTGGCATTCATCAGCCGTGAATTAGTTGCTATAATAATAGTTAAGTACAAAACTACACACATACTCTAGCGGCATCTCTTTGCGGAAAGATTACCACAATTGTGTTTCGCACTTAAAAGTATCTGTCATTTCTCATTTCTTCAAAAAAAAAACAAATCAAAATATTGACCTTCTCTGGTCTTGGCCGGTGTTTTTAAAAAAAATGCCTAATAAATCCAAAGGCATTTCCAGTGACATCCAATTCAAAACACTGGCTTCACATAAAACAACCAACCGATCTTCTTCTACCAACTGATGCCCCAAAATCCCGGCAGCAGTCGTCTCAAGCAAGATTTCACCGTAGAAGAAAACTAACGAGCCGCCAGAGAACTTCAACAAAGAATCGGCGCTCTCAAGTCGCTGAACATCGACATCAAAAACGAAGTTCGCTAGCAAGACAAACTGGTACGCGGCATGGACAATGACATGGACTGAACGGGCAGCTTCCTGGGAACAATGATAACGCGAGTCATCCGCCTGTAGAAGCTTGGTAGCACCAAACATATTATGTGTTACATATCGTTTTGTTCGTCTTCTTGTTGTGATAAAACTTAGAAACTGTCTAAAGGCACTTAGTTTCTTCTCATACCTAAACAGTGAAGTATGCAAATAGTGAGGTTTCTTTAAATCCAAAATAACTGCATATAACCAACCTTGCACCTACTCCAAACCCTATAGTTATGTCAAGCAGGGGGGTTGCAGGAAACATGCTCCCCATACATACCTCACTGTTTAGGTATGAGAACTTATTTCGCGTACGCGAAACTACGTGCCTTAAGACAGTTTCTAAGTTTTATCACAACATATTATGTACAACAAGAAGACGAACAAAGTGATATGTAACACACAATCACCCCTATCATGGTATCCGTTCGGAACGGAATTATCTCCGATTCATACAAAATTGATTTTGTAAAAGTGAAATGTTTTATTTCGTCTTACGATTAAAACTTTTCTATATTATTACTTGTAACTTACTAGCACTCGGCTACCTACAAAGGTAAAAGATAATAAACTATTAGGCCTTTTTCGGAGAAAATTCCGTTCCGATCGGATACCATGATAGGGGTCAATATGTTTGGTGCTACCGTGCTTCTACAGGCGGATGACTCGCGTTATCATTGTTCCCAAGAAGCTGCCCGTTCAGTATATGTCATTGTCCATGCCGCGTACCAGTTTGTCTTGGTAGCGAACTTCGTTTTCGATGTCGATGGTCAGCGACTTGAGAGCTCCGATTTTTTGTTGAAGTTCTTCGGCGGCTCGTTCGTTTTCTTCTACGGTGAAATCTTGCTTGAGACGACTGCGGCCGGAATTCTGGGGCATCAGTTGGTAGGAGAAGATCGGTTGGTTGTTTTATGTGAAGGCAGTGTTATGAATTGGATGTCACTGGAAATGCCTTCGGATTTATTAGGCATTTTTTTAAAAAAACACCGGCCAAGGCCAGAGAAGGTCAATATTTTGATTTGTTTTTTTTTTTTTTGAAGAAATGAGAAATGACAGATACTTTTATGTGCGAAACACAATTGTGGTAATCTTTCTCGCAAAGAGATGTCGCTAGAGTATGTGTGTAGTCTTGTACTTAACTACTTTTTGCAAAATGTTTTTGAATTTAGTTAAGCTTACTTAATACAAAATGGGCACATAGAAAACATAGAAAACATGGCACGACAAAAATGAAATTATAGCAACTAATTCACGGCTGATGAACGCCAAATTATTAAGCAATAAAACGTTTAATTTACGAAATTTGTACCGTTTTTTAAGGGGGTGTTTCGCTTTTTTAATTTCAACTGAAAAAATACATAGAAAACATTGCACGGAAAAATTGAAATTGGCACAACTAATTCACGGCTTATGGCCGTCAAATTATTGAGCAATAAAACATTCGATATAAAAAGTTTCTAAGCCTTTTTGGGTTGTGTTTCGCTTATTTCATACGAATTTGGAAAATTATCAGCAAAAACATAGAAAACATCGCACGACAAAATTGAAATTGTCGCAACTAATTCACGACTAATGAACGGCAAATTATAAAGGAATAACACAATCTATTTAAGAAGCTTTGAACACTGTTTGGGGGGATGCTTCGCTAACTTCATATGAATTTAGGAAATTAGCAAAAAAAAACATAGAAAACATTGCACGAAAAAATTGAAATTGGCACAACTTATTCACGACTTATGGCCGTCAAATTATTGAGCAATAAAACATTCGATATAAAAAGTTTCTAACCCTTTTTGGGGGGTGTCTCGCTTATTTCATACGAATTTGGCAAATTAGCAGCAAAAACATAGAAAACATCGCACGACAAAATTGAAATTGTCACAACTAATTCACGACTAATGAACGGCACATTATTAAGGAATAAAACATTCTATTTAAGAAGCTTTAACACTGTTTGGGGGATGCTTCGCTAACTTCATATGAATTTAGGAAATTAGCAAACAAACATAGAAAACATTGCACGGAAAAATTGAAATTGGCACAACTAATTCACGACTTATGACCGTCAAATTATTGAGCAATAAAACATTTGATATAAAAAGTTTCTAAGCCTTTTTGGGGGGTGTTTCGCTTATTTCATACGAATTTGGCAAACTAGCAGCAAAAACATAGAAAACATCGTACGACAAAATTGAAATTGCCACAACTAATTCACGACTAAGGAACGGCAAATTATGAAGGAATAAAACATTCTATTTAAGAAGCTTTTAACACTGTTTGGGGGGATGCTTCGCTTACTTCATATGAATTTAGAAAATTAGCAAAAAAAACATAGAAAACATTGCACGACGAAATTGAAATTGTCACAACGAATTAACGACTAATTTACGGCAAATTATTGGGCAGTACACCATTCAATGCAACAAGTTTTTACCCATTTTTGAGAGGGTGCTTCGCTAAATTGACACCAAGTTAGCAAAGCAGCAAAAAAAACATAGCGAACATAGCACGAACAAATTGAAATTGTCACAAATAATTCAGAACTCCCGAACGGCAAATTATTAAGTAGAAAACCATTCAATTTAAGCAGTTTGTACCCCTTTTTGAGAGGGTGCTTCGCAAAGTTGATATCAACTTAGCGAAGCAGCAAAAAAAACATAGAAAACGTAGAACGACAAATTCTAAGTTATCACAACTAATTAACGACTAATTAACGGCTGATTAGCCACCTTACCATTTTTCTATCGGTGAGTGTTGTTTCGCTAAGTTGACACTCATAATATTTTTGTATTTCAGTAGGTAGTTCCCTTTGAAAAAAACCTTATCTTGAAAATTATTTTCCATCTTATAGGACGTGTTTTATTACAACAATTTCTGTATGAATATCATTTAGTATTTCAAACAATTTTACTGAAACTACCCTCTTTCTCTTCGATGAGCGTGGAAGAGCGTTCGAAGCTTTTTTACAGCTCTTCCAAGAGTTTGGGTACATGAATAACTTGTAGAAGCCACGTCACTCAAGCTGCGAGTGAGTATTTTAGAGGTGTCGGCATCGTTTTGAGCATTTTTTTTTTTAAGTTCAAGCCGCTTTCTGTACAGACTCTTTGATGACTTGTTCACGTATTTTAACGGGCAAATTTGTTTCAACGTTCTTTTTGTTAGCCGATAGTTTTTCTGTCGTCCTGCCTGTTTTTTTTTTAATTCCTCATATTTTTCAGTGGTTTTGAGCTTAGCAAAGTATTTTTTATTTCTTTGAGCCTTGCTCAGTGGTTGCTGAGATAAAAAAAAAAGATTTTACAATTAGCGTGGTAACTTAATTCACTTTAAAAGAAAAAAATATGTGAGTGCCGCGACTCACGGTTAAATATGTGTAAACATCAACGTTTGTCCAAGTGCCTAATTTTTGTTACTGAACGTCATCAAAAGAAACATATTGAATAATTAACACTATATTACCTATCTGTAGGCAGTGCTTAAAAAGCTTAGTGTTGAAAGAACGGCAGCGAAATACCCAGTGGAGGAACCGCTGTAACGAAATTTCCAAGCAATGAAAGGCTGTTGGTGAAGTGTCCAACGAACGGTGAAGGTTGGGTACTGAAAGGTCCTGCTTCGTAGTTCACTCTCAACTTTAAGATGACTTCACATTACACATGGTTATTGTTTATGGTAATCACTCTCTGAGCATCGACAGACAACAACTGTCAGCGGAGAGCACTAAAATCGTGGTTTCAATTAAATGACACCGTACCTAAATTCCAAAGGAACTTAATGGTTTGACTGACAGGACCGAATTAAAATATCCAGTTAGAACTGTGAACGAACTTGCAACCCTTATGAAACTCCATCTTTCCATCGAGTAAAACTTACAAAAAGTTCAATCTTAATTTTATACTGAACGAACCTCAAATGAATGTCACTATGAGATAGCCGGCGAATTACATATCTTGAGTTTTTAAAATATTTAGTTGTAGTTGTTGTCAGTGGAAAACACTAAAATCGCTGTTTCAATCGATTGACACCATCAATCGTCTATGGAATTGGACGCTGTGATTTTTAATGAATGTTAACTTTGTGCAAGTACAAAAGTAGCCGATAACTCTGCAATTTGTTCAACCTCAGCTATTTTGTATATCCCAGCCACCTACGTCCCTCGCCTACGTGCCTAAAAATTACAAGAAGAAATTGCATCGTTTAAAAGCAGTATAATGTAAACGTAGAATTTAAGTTCAGTTTTGTATCACTGAACGCACCCGATATCCTACCATACCTACAGCCATTGACCTACCATACCTACAGTCAATTGTCAATCCCCATACAGCTGACTATTATTATTTTTGTTTTGATTTTGTTTTCTTTTTAATTACTAGTGTCGCGTCCATTTTGTTCGGGGAATAATTAAAAATTAAAGAAAAAAATATAAAAATATAAGTGTTAAAATGATAAAATCGTCGGTAGCGCTAAAAACAATTTGCTTTCGGCGTTATCAAAAACAATATAAATGAGTGGTAGCGATAAAGTATAATCTAATTGTCGGTCGCGTTAAAATCAATTTGTTTTGGTCGGGGCAAATCAGATTTCGTAACGTAACGTGCTACGACGTAAAGTGCACGACGTAACATTGCACACGAACGTTCACGTTTTTTTTTTCACTCTACCGCCAGCATAGATGTTTACACATCAAAAAGTCTTATAACGTTACACATCTTTGATCACCGTTAAGACTAAGAAGATCAATAAATTAGAACGATTTCTATATTGTACCATAAAGAAGATGAAAAACACTCAAACAAAATTAAGCAGGTTCAAGTTCTTAGCACAGATTTTGTCTCATAACGTTACACGAATTGAAGCGCGTTGATTGTATCAAAAATGTACAACATTGAAAACCTTTTTCGGGTGCAAAATCGACGTATTTAGCTTAAGATAGTTATATTCCATAAACACAAATAGAAATCACATAATATGTAAATAAACTGAAATGAGCAATAATAATTACCGTTTTGGAAACGTGGAATTTGACCACGTCATGTCCGATCGTAAGACAAGTTGAAATGTGGCTAAAATTCAAACTATAAATGCTTTTCATTGTTTGACCTTCATGATAACCGTTACTTTTGGATATACTCTTCCTAAGTAAGAGCAAAGTAGAGGGATAAATTGATTTTTTTTTTGCTGTGCTTCATTTTTCGTGGCCTTGACCATATGTGGACTACGATTGCGAGAGAGCCAACATTATGCATATGAGATTTGTGTGTGTGTGATTGTGTGTGTGTGTGAGTGTGTGTGTGTATGTGTGTGCGTGCGTGTATATGTGTGTGCGTGTGTGTATGTATGTGTGTGTGTGAATGTGTGTGTGTGTTGACTTAGTTTCGGTTTAATATTAATGTTGATTGTTGTTTGTTGGCAGTAGAGTTGGGTAGTTCCGGACATGTATAGTTCCAAGTCTTCTGTCGGATACATTGCATTTCATCCGAATACAGAAATAAAATATGTTCTAACTTCAAGAGACAAAACAAAATTAAAAGAACGAACATGGCGGAGATCTTAAAGGAGAAAAAAAAGAAAACCAATGCATACACATGGTAAAACTCGCACCCACAGAGAAACAGTTTGTGCATAAAATGCTGTAAAGGGAATAAACACAAAATAATGTCCAATAGTATCTATACGTATACATTAATGTATATGAAATGAACGAATGAATAGGGGAAAATAGTTCATGAATGAAGTATACTGTAACTCATAGTTCCGGAACTAACAAGCAATTAATGCTTCTTTTAACTAATATCACAAATAGATATCGCCCGCACATCAAACAAAAATGACCAATTTTCAAACGCCTGGGACCTTTGGATATACAATCTATAGTACTCTCATGGAACAGAAAAATTTAATTCAACATGTGTTCTTTACGTGGCGCTGCGGGTACTACAAAACTGACATTATTGATTGTGGAAGCTAAATAGGAAGAGAAAAAAGTCGAATAAGTATGGGAGAAGTATATTATTATGCGTCTGACAACAACGAGGAGAATAAGGGAGATAGTTTGAATAAATTATTTCGTCATGGCCAACAGCAGAATGAGAGAAAATGAAAATTAGTTTGCTCTATGGACGAATACGCTTTTTTGTTGCTTTACTTCATAAGCTATAGAATTCGCATAGATAGGGGTATGTATATGTATTGTATAGGTATACTTTCGTATTATTTTTAGGTAAATGAAAGTTAGATTTTCAATTTTTTGTGAACATTTACATTATAGAAACAAAGTTGTTAAATTTCACTATATCTCAGTGGAATACAACGTTGCTATATTTCGCATTAGCTGCATAGAAATTTAAATAGATAACAGGTAGGAAGTTTATTCTTTAAAGTTTATTCTGTTCGCATAATTCAAGCTAGTTATAATAACAATAAATAAATAAATACAAAACTTATTCTAACTTAACCTAATGAAATTGGGGAATTAAGGGAAATTGGAGTATAAGATCAATCTAAGGGATGAGGTACTATGATTAAAATCAAGGACATGCTGTGCGCTGTTGGCTAAGCGTAACATTCTTGTGATAGGATTAAAATGGGCATAGTTGGTGCGGTGAATAGGAAGGCGGAAGAAAGGAATGGATCTAAGGTTACGTGGATTAGTATTAAGGAAAACCAGTTCTAAAATTGCCGGAGAATCGATGGTACCAGTGATTATTTGATGGATGAATACTATATCCGCGACTGCACGACGTTTAGCAAGGGTGTTTAGGTTTATTAATTGTAAACGGTCTTCGTAAGGGGGTAAACAATATGGATCGGACCAAGGAAGATTGCGTAGAGCGAAACGAAGAAATCTGCGCTGTACTGCTTCTATTCTAAGTGATTGCGTGGATTGATGGGGTGACCAAACCTGACTGGCATACTCAAGAATAGGTCTTACATATGTGGTGAAGAGAGATTTGGTAACGTAGGGATTTGAGAATTCTTTAGACCAGCGCTTTATAAAGCCAAGGGAAGAATTTGCTTTAGCAACAATATGATCGATGTGGGAACGGAAATTCAGTTCCTTATCACAAATTATGCCAAGATCGCGAATAAATGAAACGACGGGAACAGGGACATTGCAAAAGTGATAGGTTCGAGGAAATGAAGGCAGGCGCTTACGAGAAAAGGTCATAGATTGACATTTACTTACATTGAGTTCTAGAAAATTTTGATTACACCAAGTAAGAAAAGAATTGAGGTCTTGTTGCAGGGAAGAATCTAACGATGAGGATATTATTTTCATAATTTTCATATCATCGGCATATATAGATATGTCCGAGAAGGAAATGATGTTCTCAATATCGTTTATGGCAAGGACAAATAGAAGTGGGCCAAGATGGCTGCCTTGAGGGACACCTGAGGTTGCAAAAATTGGATCGGTCACAGAACATCTAAACACTACATTATAAAGGCGGTTCTCTAAATAGGATCTGACCCATTGGATGAAAAATGGTGGCAAACCAAAAGCTTTTAGCTTGATATAAATAATTTGATGAGAGATCTTATCAAAAGCTTTACTGAAGTCAGTAGTAATTACATCAACATCATAGCCTTTCTCCAGAGCACAAAGCGACATGGAAACAAACTGAGTTAGATTTGTGGTTGTAGACCTACCCTTTAAAAAACCATGCTGCAGAGGCGAAACTATTGATCTGCAGTGAAAGCTAAGAGAGTCGTAGACGATGCTTTCAAAGAGCTTGGGTATTGAGGAAAGTTTAGCTATTGGACGATAATTTGATATTTCAGTCTTGCTGCCTTTTTTATGGATAGGGAAAATAAATGAGTTTTTCCATAAAGTAGGGAAAACTGCTTCCGAAAGTGAAAGTTGAAAAAGATTTGTGGTTCACATAGTGCATTGGCACATACTTTAAGTAAAATGGCTGGGATACCATCTGGACCTGGAGAAAAGTCATCATTAAGTAAGTCTAACTTTTTACGAACCGATGATTGACTAACAGCAAGAGAAACGAGTGAGGTATGTGGACTACTTGACAAGTAGCTAAAAAAATCAGGGTCAGGATTATTGACAGTAACGCTGTATGATTCACTAAAGAAATTAGCAAAAAGATTAACAATAACTTGGGGATGAGAAGATGTTTTATGGGAGTAATTGAAGGTAGAAGGAAGACCATAAGATTTTCTTTTAACATTTATAAATTGATAAAATCGCTTTGGTTCGGTAATAAGACTAGTCTGAATTATGTCGAGATAGTCACGGTAAAGGGATTCGGAAAGAAAAGTAAAACTGGAGAAAGCTTGTTGATAACGTGAATAATCTAAGGGATTACGGGATTTTAAGTAGATTTTCCATAACTTATTTCTTAGATTACGAGGGCCACGTAACTCCTTAGTGTACCAGGGAGGGGATGATACATAATTATTTTGAGGCATGTAAGGGACACATTGGATTAGACATTCAAAGATAGCAGTGTAGAAAAAAGAGACAACAATGTCGATAGGGGTGAAGGGGTTCATAAAAAGGTTGAAATCAATATTGCTTAAAAGGATATTAAGTTGATGAAAGTCGGCTTTACGAAAGTTGAAATAAAAACAGATTTCAGAATCAATTGTTGGAATACCTTGATCATAAGTAAATAAGAGACATAAGGGAGGGTGATACGGATCAAGGGTGGAAAGAAGATGGGGGCTTTCGGTAACAACTGAATTATGTGGATCTGATGAGAAGATGAGGTCTAATTGCCTCCCTAAGTTGTTAGAGATACCACTCATTTGAAATAAACTAGATTCTAATAACCGATCGGTAAAAAGAGATTCTTTCTCAGAAGACGGATTGCAGGGAACAAAGTAAGATCCGTCCTCAGATGGTGTCCAACGTAAGTCGGGTAAGTTGAAGTCACCAATGATAATAAAATCGTCACCGGGCGACGCATCTTCGAAAAGAGAATCAAATGAGTCGGCAATTACTTGATATGCAAGAGCAGGTTGTGAGGGGCGGATATAACAGCAGAAGATGTAAAAACACCGTTTGTTGAGAGTCACCTTTATGCACACAAATTCGAAAAGTGGTGATTTGGAAGTTTCGATAAGGGTCGCACTGAGTCGGTTGTGAACTGCCAAGAGAACACCACGCCCAGAGGGAGCATTGCAATTTAGTTGACCGTCTGCACGAAAGACAACAAAGTCAGAAGCAAATAATTCATTATCAAGGAAACTGGGGGAAAGGTTAGTTTCAGAGAGGGCATAAATGTCAAATGGAAGGTTTTGGGAGTTGAGAAACACATGAGATGTTTTAGTACGGAGCCCTCTTACGTTCTGGTAGTAAAGGGATAAAGTAGTTGGGGTCACGTCACAAGACTTAGGTTGTAAGCCAGAGTTACCGTTAAAGACGAGGTTTTTGAGTGAATTTTGTAAGAGACGAACGTTTTGATGCAATATGTGAGGAATACGCAGCAAGATCCTTCGAGACTGTGGAGGGAGATATATTAAAACCTTCATGAAAACGGATGTATAATTTATAAAGAGCAGAGGGGTCGGTAGGGAGACCTTCTTTTTGAATTGACACGATGACGTTGATTTTGGTCTTTCCGTTAAAACATACAGAATCAGGTTTATCTTGTAAAAATGCTAGATACAGACGGACGTTATCGTAAAGTTTGTTGTCACGTAGCCTTGCCATCAAGTATCGGCCATCGATCTCGTCTATTGTTGGTTTAGGGTTGATAAATTTGGAAGTAAGTTTCACAATAGGTGGAACCATTGGGTCAAACAACATTGGGGAAGGTAAGCGAGGTGAGATATTAGAATCTCTGTAAAATTTAGACGGGCTAGAAGATGTGGGAATCCGGTATTGAGGATAAGCCTGAGAGGTAGGGTTTAAGGTGTGGGAATGAATGAAATTACTATAAGCCACGCTAGGAGAAGTGCAATTTTTTGAAGCTATATAGGGAGAGGGGTAGGGCTTAGGATTTAAATTAAATGATACACGCTTGCTTGGATGGTGGAAGGAGTCGTTAGAGGAAAGGTTGAACTTAGAACTAGTGTTAATTTCTTTATTTGAAACATTTTTTACAATAGTTTTTGGAGGTTTTGTAGTAGTTCTTGAAACCCATTTGGACATTTTGATATTACCAAGCCAGCAAATAGGATAATTGGTTGATAAAAACATCCATTGATATATAAATGGAATGCAGATTTTGAAACTTGATGAGTTTAATTTTTGACAAGCTCCTATGTTAATTTTAAATTTGCGCAAAAAAAGTTTTCGAATCCAGGAATCATCTGC